>JAQGBY010001444.1:0-29363 GCA_034698785.1 Mycogona germanica | reverse complement strand
CTCTTTTGTTCTTCTCACTGACGTCAGTTCAGAACCCCCCTCCCCTCACAGTTTTCATTTAACGCCACCAGAGCACAATCTGTGTATAGATTTGCATGCGTCGCGGCAAAGCAAGGGAAAGCGGCAAAGCATGGGAAAGTGGCAAAGCACGGGAATGCGGCAAAGAACGGGAAAGCGGGATGCAAATGAATGCGTCCTATCGAATCGCAGCAACGCGCGACGGGTCAGCTAGTCGTAAATACACGTTAGGTGGCTATGTAGATTAACACACCATTATTATCATACAGGTTAATGAAACGCTGTTTACGCAATCATGTTTAGAATTTTCGTATATTCACTTTAATATTGACGACATTATTGTACAGTATTCAATTTGCTATTGAAGAAACGGTGAGCTGAAAACTTTGAAAATAAAAATTGCGGTTTGACCCATGAAATTAGCAAGCCTCCACAACAAATTACAATTATATTTTTATGATATTATTGCTATTTCGAAAATTAGTTCTATTTTATTTTCGTTTTGAATTCAAAATCATTGATAGACAGTATTTTCAAAAGATAATTCTCCTTCGCTATAATTAACATCTTGTATTTTTTACAGAATGCAGAGAAAAACAAACACATTGTAAGAAAAACAAACAAATAATTGTGCTCTGTTATCATAACCCTCAAACGGGGTTGAATTGACAGTCAGAAATCACAAAAAAATAATTGACATGCAAAACCGTGAAAACGTACTCTATAAGTACAGTACTACAAGTGCTATGAGAAAATAGGTTAAATCCCTGATAATACTCGTTCTTCTTTGGTAAGCTAAGGATACAGAGATCATGAGAAAAGTTAAACTTAAGGTACATTTGTGTTGGACATTTGTGTATTCGATCCTGATTGAGATTGCTGTTATTAAATTTACTCCACTCATAGTTGTCTGAGTAGCATCAACTATGACAAACGCAACACATTTTTCAATCGTTATCATTTCGCGTTGTTAAAAATACAAAAACTCGCCTTTCATCATTTTAATCTGGAATACATTTGTCCAATTTCTCAAACGCAAATACCAGATTAGGTATTCAGTATGTAGGCCGAGTCAATTAACGCCTAAAGGTCAACGATCTTCAGCCAGATATAGTAGTACTTGAACTTTGTGACTGGAATACAATACGAAATCCAGTGTATGTGTTGGAGAAGTCGGAATGAAATCGGACGGTGACTCGATTTCCGGATGAAGTTACATCTGATGGTATATTTTGACAAAGTTTGGAAGTCATGGACGAGGATGAGTCAGTTGGACCATCGTAGATCTGGACGTAATCGTAAGTACACTCCAACTATCGTCATGAAAAAGCCAAAAATTAAGCAAACGTGGTGCGATTGGCTGCTTCTTTTCAAGCAAAACATTACAACTGTTCCCACAAAAATTATTTTTCACTAACCAAAAAAAAAATGAATATCTATCATCTATCATCTATGTTATAATTTTCTTACTAATAATTCAAAGCACAAATACTCACATCCAAATAGGTAACATGAAAAGTGTATCTGCTGCCATTGATTCCGGTGAAGTTCCAATAGCAGTCCATGTTATTATTGTAGGTGTTTGGGTAATACGGACTCACGATGCTTCCTGAACTTTCGTTGACCGTGTTGTTGCATTGAACTGAACAAAAAAAAAACATAATAACATTGAAAAACTTCTAAAACATATATAGTATACTAAATAATTATTCTTTAGTTCTATGGAATGACAAAACAATTGAACATAAAAAGTTAAACGATTTAGAACTTTACATGTCCAAATATAAATATTTGTATAACATTTTTGGTGGCACCATTGTAACCTTTCCAAATTTTGTCCTCTTTTATAACAAGCACAGGTATGTATAACATAAAATACACGCAGAGCAATACTGCATGGGCTGCAATTCGAAAAGATAGTTAAATTTACCAATAAATGTGTAGCTTTTGTAATCGAATGTGTTTCATTGACTTCGTTCACTAATTGCTTACCAGGAACGCGCCTAAAAGACTCTTTGTCTTCCCGAAACGCTTAGATCAAATTTTTTACTATCCTTTCAAGTTGCAGCTCAGTACGGGTTTTCATTTTTATTTACGTGGCGTCGCTGTTGATCCAGTTTGCGTCGACTGCGTTGACTTCATGGCCGTCGTCATTTTAGTAGTCGTGGTAGTGATTTTCGTCGTCGTCGGGATAGTGGTCGAAACTGTGGTTGGGTGTGCGGTTGAAATTGTGGTTTGGGTAATTGTCACTGTGGTCGGACTGGTGTTTGACACAGTGGTGGGACTGGTGGTTGACACAGTGGTGGGATTGGTGGTCGTTGGTGTCGTTGTCGAAGCCACTTGATTTAATGTGATCGGTTGCTGACAGTTTGTGCCCGAGTAACCAGTTGGGCATGTGCATGTGTAATTTGTACCAGGTGGCTTGGAGCAGGTTCCTCCATTGAGACACGGATTTTGCACTAGGCACGCGTTCTGAAAATGTCGCAAGAAAATATTTCTTAACGCACATTGACAATAACAATAATTCACTCCCTCATTGTAATTTTTTTTATCAATATTAAAGCACTTCAAATATTTATTTGAAGCCTTTGTATATATGATTTTAAAAGCCCTAAACGGATTTAATATTACAAAGCTCGATTTAATTCAAAGGGTTCATTCGCATGACATAGTTCTCAAGAAAACTCAGTCAATTTAACCGAAAAAGTAAAACAATGAAGAAACTTGTAAAAGATATCAGTCACTTAAAAAAATATTTTGTTTAAAAATTTGGTGTTGTGAGGTTTTCCCACATTATTATAACTAGATAAATAAATCGCCTTATCTAGGGCTGAATTAAAAACCCTTTACTCGATTAAACCATTTGCCGGAAATAGAGTGCTACAGACAGGAGACAGACTAATTCCAGGCTGCTTGAATCATGCGGAAATATATTCATATGCTAGATAATCAGACTCGATTAAATCTAGGCCTTGTATTGTTTCACAACAAAGAAAACGAAAAATAAATAGCGTCAAAGATATCCAGCGTAAAACTATTACTTCTACACAATGCATATATGTACATATAGGATAAACGTCTGCGAAATAATCATCGGTGACCCCATTTAAGAATAAGGCAGACAAAACAGTTTACTTACATTTTCGTAATAATCAAAATTCGAATCCGTTATCAGAGCGCCAGTTTTAAAATTGTAGTAGGGTACAGTCATGAGCTATAATTTTTAGTGAAATTGAGATAGTATTAACTTGAGATTCACATTGCCAGTCTACGTAGAGATTTGAAAATAGACGAATCCCTAGATACTTCCTAGCACTTCTGTTTGAATTTGTCATTTTGTCATACCTGGCATTGGACAGCGTTATTTAATGTTCCGAAATTGAAAGCAGCACAGTTAGTGCTAGAACAAAGTACAGCACAATTGGTGACCGTAGATGTTGCCAAAGCTTGATATAATGCTCCAGTGGCTCTTTGGTTCGGCGATAACTGAGTGTAGGCTTGAATGTTGGGGTGTACTCGAGGCAAACCAAGCAACGAGGCAAGGAGGGCTATCCAGAGTGGCCACATTTCAAAACTAGTCATTTTCCACCTGTAATTCAAACGCTATAATTATTACTCGATGCGCAATTGAAATTGAAACTCAGCTGACGATTATTTGTTTAACAGTCCGTTCATTTATCCTTGAGTGCAGACCAAAAATATAGATGTTAATCAATTAATCATATGATTCGGATGACGTTCTAAAAAATCCATTCTACTGTATAAGTGACGCAACAAAAATATCGACATTTTTATTTCGTAGAACTCTCGAAATAAAATTAAAAAATAAAGTCTGTATTTACTGGCTGATCCTGTCAGCGAAAACGTTGATTTGTTTCTTTCACGAATAGCTAACCTGATAAGATTTTGTTTTAGAAAAATTGAATTGAAACAAATCTTGAAAATAAAGTCGTACCTGTACGTAAGAAACGGTTTGGTCGTTTGTAGCCAACGAGTATCCGAGAACCTCTCACGATGTAATTACAATGTTTTAGCCATCTCGGTGATCTCCTTTGGCATTGAAACTTCTGATGGCGCTTTATTTGTTACAGCTCGAAATTGATGTCACGTTGTCACACATGAAGGTTGTATGGTTCGGTGAGCATGCGGTATACTGGGACTGCGGGGTTCGTTGAAGAATTCACATAGCAGAATTATATGTCGATTAATTTTTTTACTGTGCGAACAATTAAAAAACAAACGCAACCCGTTCAGTGTGACAATGACACCGTATCTGATTCCATTGGCCATCTTCACCGTAAATTAATTGCATGTCAGGTGATGGATCGTTTATTTCAATAACGATCGTCTAACTATATTGCATGTCAGGTGATGGATCGTTTATTTCAATAACGATCGTCTAACTATATTCCTTACAGTCAAGCATATGACAAAGGATCTATCGATTGCCAATAGGCAAACGAATGACCGGAAACAGCTGTCCACTTCTTCTGTATTGCATTGATATCCTTTTTGTATGACACATTAAAAACGCCTTATGGGTGACATATTGACAAAGGCAAATTAATTGACAACATGAAATAGGCCATTAATCCACTTTGTCGTCTTTCTCAACTTTAGTGATTAAACTTTAAAAAAATGTTAAATCACTTTTATCTGAGCTTTAATGTTGTTTAACCTTTTCCTGTTGCTATTGATTTCCTATCCATTTTTACCTCAATTATCCTTTATTTATTTTTATTAAATTTTGTTTATCCTTTGAATGTTCTATGTTGTAAAATGCAATTTTTTATGTGATCGCTCAAAGGTTTGAGGAATTCAATAAGCAAGTCCAGTCATGTTCTCTACGTACTCACAAGTCTCAAAGTTTTATTTCAAATACACATTACATTGATTTATGGATTACTAGTAAAATTACCCGGTTTCGCTCGAAAATGCCCGTCATGTCACCGAAATGTTTTTTGAATATTCGAAAACCCCGATTCCTCACGTGTTATTAAATTATGATAAAGTTTTTTCAAACGTTTAACAATTTAAATATTAAACATGTTTAAAACTCTAAAACATTTTATTCCAAATTTGTTAAATAACCGTGCCCGTTATTATTAGCAATAGAAAATATTGAAATATGACTGGCAGCATTGGTAACATGTGATAGTGACAGCGCCATTTTCGAGTGGAGACGAAATATTTTAAATTACTGGCGAAGCACTGTTTTTTTTTTAAGGCAAACTTTAAGAGGCTGATTTATCAAGATATGCACAAAATTGAGATCTGAAATAACTTTTGCTCGATTTCATGTTTACACAATCATGTTTAGAATTTTCGTATATTCACTTTAATATTGACGACATTATTGTACAGTATTCAATTTGCTATTGAAGAAACAGTGAGCTGAAAATTTTGAAAATAAAAATTGCGGGTTGACTCATGAAATTAGCAAGCCTCCACAACAAATTACAATTATATTTTTATGATATTATTGGTATTCCGAAAATTAGTTCTATTTTATTTTTGTTTTGAATTCAAAATCATTGACACAGTATTTTCAAAAGATAATTCTCCTTCGCTATATTTAACATCTTGAATTTTGTACAGAATGCAGAGAAAATCAAACACATTGTAAGAAAAACAAACAAATAATTGTGCTGTGCTATCATAACCCTCAAACGGTTTTGAATCCGTTTGAATCCATTATCCGTTGAAGAAGTCAGAAATCACTAAAAAATAATTGATATGCATAACCGTGAAAACTGAAGGTACATATATGTGTTGGACTATTCAGAATAATTCGAACCTGATTGAGATTGCTGCTATTAAATGTGCTCCCTCATAGTTGTCTGAGTAGCATCAACTATGACAAACCCAACACACTTTCAATCGTTATTATTTCGCGTTGTTAAGATACAATAACTCGCCTTACGTCACTTTAATATGGAATAAATTTTTCCAATTTCTCAAACGCAAATAAACCAGATTAGGTATTTAGTATGTAGGCAGAGTCAATAATTGCCCAAAGGTCAACGATCTGAAGATACAGTAGTACTTGAACTTAGAATACAATTAGAGTACTTGGTATGCAATAAGAAATCCAGTGTATGTGTTGGATAAGTCGGAATGAAATCGGACGGTGGCTCGATTTCCGGATGAAGTTACATCTGCTGTTATATTTTGACAAAGTTTGGAAGTCAGGGCCGAGGATGCATTAGCTGGGCCATCGTAGATCTGGACGTAATCGTAAGTACACTCCAACTATCGTCATGAAAAAGCCAAAAATTACCCACACGTGGGTACCGGAATATTACATTACCTCAGGTCTGTTCAATAAAAATCATTTTTTCATCCACAGATTTTTTTTTCATTAACCATTAGTTAAAAAAATATACGCAATATATCAATACCAATAATATACGAAAATGTATACAAATAATTAGTTTATCAAAGATTCACAAATCCCATATACTTACATCTAAATAAGTGAAATGAAAACTGAATCTGCGGCTACTGGTTCCGGCAAATTGCCAATAGCAATCCATGTTATTAGGATATTGGTCTGGGTAATTCGGACTTTTAATGCTTCCTGAGGTTTTGTTGATAGTGGTGTTGCATGAAACTGAACAAAATTGAAACGATTTTCTATGTCACGAATTTTGTTTTGAATTGTTATTTTTATGACGGATCTAGTTACGACGTCTGGATGATATATATCTGAAATGGTGAATTCGGGACAGGCCGAATGAAGACGAACCGAGTGGCGAACTCGCTTTTATAATAATATTTTACTATTATTTTTTAATTGGAACTGGTAATTGCGAAAAATTAAGAGTTTCATGGAGCCCGGGAGTTGAACCGCGGATCCCTGGATTTCCGGCCCAGTGCTCTACCAATTGAGCTACCAACACTCTACAATATACCTTTTGCGAATTACCAGTCCTAATTTAATAAAAGCGAGTTTGCCACTCGGTTCGTCTTCTTCATTCGGCCTGTCCCGAATTCACCATTTCATATGTTATTTTTATGTTTGTCTTAAAATTTGAAACGATTAAAATGTTACAACTAAAATGAACAAAGAAAAAAATAAGTATCACATTCTCAGATACATAAAAAATAAAAAAATTTCATTAATGGATTGGGCGTTGAAAGCTAAAAATAAAGTTACATTTCATCAGGTAGCTAATACAGTGTATTCTCTGTAATTTAAAAGAGACTGATTGTGCTCATGAAACTTCAATATTTACTACTATCCTTTCAATTTGCAATTCAATATAGTATTTCAGATTTATTTACATGGTGACACTGTTGTTGGTGCAGTTTGCGTTGATAGTTTTGTCTGCTGCTGACAGTTTGCGCCGTCGTAACCAGCTTGACACGTACACGTGTAATTTTTGCCAGGTGGTTTGACGCAGGTTCCGCCATGGAGACACGGATTTCGCACTAGGCACGCGTTCTGAAAAAACCCATTACAAACCCTCCGTAAAAATACGACAATGGTACTTACTGAAAGAGAAAATTATGATTAGACTGTGAACTGAATTAGAATTAAATTGTAACGCTGGAACATCACTAAAAACGGCAAAAAGTAAATTGTAAAAACACGACTGTTTATAATGCACTACAATAAAATACTACAATATCAGCGATACAGAAAAATAAAATGTAGTACAAATAAGATTGCATAAGACCGAATGGTGATTGCGTAGTATGACAACACGAAAAACAATATTTAGAAAATAAAAACAAATAATTGAGATAAAAAACATATAATTTGCGGTGACGTGTTAGACGACAAGAAATCGAAATGATCAACTGGGCTACGACGAATCATACAATTACAATTACAATAGATACCCACAAGCAGCCCCGGATGGGGCCTATGGCGGGGGTACAATACAATTTGAAATAGAATAGACAACAAGTTGATCAACAAACTTTAATACTTACATTTTCGTAATAATCAAAATTAGAATCCGGTGTGAGAGTGCCATTTTCAAAGTTGTAATAGGGCATGGTCATGAGCTATATTTTCAACCAATTTTAGATATAATTATCTAACTACATATTCTCGCAATTAATCCACGTACAGAATAATATTTCCTATTTTTATTTAAAATCTGTGATACCTGGCACTGAGCAGCATTGTTTAATGTGCCGAAATTGAAGGCGGAGCAGTTGTTACTAGAAGAACAAAGTACGGCACAGTTGGCGACTGCAGGTGATGCCAACGCTTCATACGTTATTCCTATGGCTCTTTGGTTCGGCGATAACTGAGTGTAGGCTTGAGTATTAAGTTGGACTCGAGGCAAAGAGAATGCAACGAAGGCTATCCATAATTGCCACATTTCAAGACCAGCGAATTTCAACCTGTGCTTAAAAAACACACTTTCACTTTATTATTTCTTAATACGTAATAACGATTGTCGAAATTTATACTTGATCTCGAGTTCGTCACTCAGTTGACGTGTCTTCTGACAATCTTCTACCTCAGCTGCCAGCAAATTAAAACAGGCATAATTTTCCAAACAATTGAGTAGCTTACCCGATCATATTTTGGTTAAGGAAAATGAAATGTATATCCATAAAAATAGACACCGATCATGTCACACGTGTTATAATTGAAATACAAATTAAATGCAATATCCACTAATGACAACACTGAAAGTAGAAACACAAACCTGTAAGAAGCGTCGTTTTTAGATGAAGGCTCTTCTAAAACCGCTCACGATATGATTACAGAATGTAATTGTTTAGCGATCTCCCATGGCATTGTAACTTCTGTATTGAGGTTGTTGTTAAGTTATACAGTAAAAGTTAGGGTTTCTATATTAGCTACTACAAAAAATTTGTTTACAAACACAGGGCGGTGGTACTGTTCATAAATTGATAAAGTTGCAGTTGACTTCATATCCATCGACTCCACCGTTCTACTTTAATTTTTCGCGACAAATAAATCAAAGTAAAATCGTGAATCATCGTTGCCGTTTCTTACACCGTCCTATGTTTGTATCCAAGTTTTTTGTAGTCGCTACTATGAAAAAACTTAACTTTTATTGACACTTCTGACTGCACTTTATTTTTTACAAAAAAAAATTGATGTTGTTTTCTTGCGCGACTATTTATATACCCGTACTTAAATTTTCGCATATAGTTAATGCTTAATGAACATATTGCTTAAGTGCACATTCATATTAGTTTGTCATCCGCGGACCACAGCTAGATGCATATGCTACCTCAATCTTGCTAAATGGATCATTTTTGGGTTATGACGAAGCTACAGGTCTTTCAATGAAAAGTCACAAAAATTAGTTTATTATATTTTTATTCCTGGAGCCTCGCCAGCTCGTCGACGATTTTCCACGGTTCGGCCCCGAATTTCTTCTCCAATGCTTAAACATTTCATCGTTGACTTTTACATATTTTTCGTCTATGGTTAATTTAAAGAGCTACCTGTAATAACAATCACTCGATTCGTATGCCATATTATTATTAATAATGAAAATATACACTGTTTATTCAATGAAATATAGAATCGCTTAAATTTTCTGGCGTTAAGTGCTAAAATAATAATAAAATTTAAAATTTACAATATATTTTATCTGAAAAATTCAGGTTTTGTTGCTTTAGCTTTTCGGAAGTTCTTCTCATCGTTAGAGACTTCCCCGAGGATTCAAAATTTCGATTTTTTAAAAAAAATCAAAATAACAAATGACTTTCCAGTTTGGACACTTAAAAAGTGTTTAAACAAGGATTAACACAGATACATTGGTGAAGTTAGCGACTTAGGTGAACGGAAAACGGATGACGATTTAGGTTCTGGTCTCTTGTGGATCCATATAGTGATTGCATAGTAACCACAATTACCAGTAACTATGAGACCAGAGTAAGCCTGTCGATTGCAACACACACCGTACACATTCAAGGTGGTTGCGAACAACACAAATGATAAAACGAAGCTGGTGCTGTGGACGCCAATGTCCAATGCCAACAGCGACGGTGACATTAATTCAAAAGTCAGACAACGGTTTGTTTTATTTTTCTCGCCTCACTCTACAGGTATAAGGAACATATATTGTGATATCCTATCGTGATTATTATTTCTGCCATTGTTTGTTTTTTAAATTGTCCATTTGGGAAATGAGAAAAGTATTCGAATCAACGCGCTCTGTATTATACTGTTTAAAGAAGTCTTGCTATGTAAAATACTGCCTGACTCATAAACGACAATCCCATTGATGTTCTTTTCTGTGTTTTTGCGTAACGAGGTTTTCGACCCGATTCAATATTTTGAGCACTCAATTTCACTAATAAAATCGTACTATAATAATAATAAAAATTATTTTCAGCTAAAATGCGCATGATGTCCTAATGTCACAATGTCCTAAATAATTCAACGTTATAAATGTCCAACGTCCAATTTACAATGTCCAACGTTATAAAAGAACGGGTCATACTAAAATGGTTGAGGAGCTGCATTGTAGTTGTGACTTGTACTTCAACTCCTATTTCCCCAGAGTGTGTCGACAGTGGAATAGCTTTAACGAGTCTCAAGTCAAAAGTCTGTTAGGATGGGACAACCAAATCTTTGTCCATAACTGGTCGTTCGACCCCCGCCATAGACCCCATCCGGGGCTGCATAGTGTGATTGTAATTGTAAAATTAACTAACATGATGTTTTCACCATTTTTCCCCCGCACATTTACAAAAATCTCCGAGTTATGGTAACCGTTGGAAATATCTTTGAAGTTTAAAGAGACTGTTGTCTTTATGCAATTCTTCACGCTCATGTCGCGTACATTATTTAAGTGTTTTTCATCTATGAACATATTTTTCTTAATTGTACATATATAAAAAAAATGTGCTACTCAGGCATTTCACACAAGCGTTTCTTATATGAGAAACGAAGTTATCTTATAAATAATGTACGGAAACTTTAAATTATGTTCATTATGTACAGATTACACATTAATTACGATAACAACCAACCCTTTTCATAATGCCACAAAATACCACCATTAACCGTACACTAATTTTTCATTTTACTTGAATATTGAAATGAAACCTGTTCTGTAATTTAATTAAACACCACTTGTTCAACTGTGTTAAATCACCTTGTAATTTAGAGCTTCTTTCCTTGTTATTTCGCTGGGGCTTTCGAGTTTGCAAAGACTTTTTTGTAGCATCGTCTAAAATACGGCAACCACTTCGAGTGGAGGAACAGTAGGTGGTCGATATTAGCTCACGCAATTATTCCGTATAATTAGCTGGCGGGGATCTGTTCGCAGAGTGGGTGGGTCGATTGTGCTCGATCGTGGTAGCTGAGAAGCGGGGAGCGTTGTGAAACCTTTGTCTGCGCCGCCCTATTAACTCGAATTCCATTTAGCGAGTAGATGTAATAGCTCAGCGCACCCCAATGTCGATTGTAGACGCATGGGCGAGGGAGGAATGTAATCGCGCGACAAAACAGCTCTCATCTTTTGAAAGCTACTGCACATCAAGATGCGCCTCCAGATAAGAAGACCAGCGAAACTATCTATGAGCATACTTTTCAGGAAGTATAGCAAATCGAGAAAACATTTCCTGCAGGCAAGAGAACCAATTGGGGATTATACGAGTACAACCGAAATGCACTTGTATTTATTGTGTTTGGTATACGTGTTCGAGAGCGGCCTATTCTTTAGCACCAAACTAGTTCTGAGTGTGTAGCCGTTGCTTGCAGTGTTTGAACGCCTTCGTGTGTACGCCAAATTGTCGCCCACTTTTGAATACTAATTGAGCACAATTCTCGATCCAAACGCAAGTGTACACTGTGACACTTGGTGAAAATGACGACTGTCGGGGCATTTTTGTGTGAAACACTCATCTTAATCCTCGAATCACATCATGAGAATAATTGTGGGTTGGAATCTTAACCCTTGTTCGTTGATGTACTGTAATAGCAGTGAAATTTCTAATATATTTGCGGTTCTTATTTTTTTTGGTAACATTATATTTTGTCCAAAGAAATTGTAAATAACAATTTTTATGCAACATCTTCATATTTTCTCAAATATAAAAAATATCGCTAAAAGTCTCAAAATGATAAGCTGTAATTGCTGTAATTCTTAATTACTGTCTCTTGATTTTTAAAAGAAACAAGAATATTAGCGCTTCATCCCCGAATAAAGTTCATCATACTAAACCAAATTTTTGTCTCAGTTCACATGAATTTTGACTGTCCAATATTAATGAAATTTATTTTTCAAAAATTGGTTATATATTTATTAACTCTTTTGCCGGACGACAAACCGTTATAGAGAATGCTTTGTGTCGGAACGTGCCTTCATTATGGAATTCTCAAAATTTGGTTGTGTCCCAAGAAAATCCACGTAAAATAGCTTTTAGGATCATCCCATCAAAGAAAAGCCGCCACCACAGAATAATAATTTCTATTACCCTTTCACAAAGAGATGATGTGACGTGTCTATAAAAAGGGTTCAAAAAGTCATTCTCAAATTGACGTTTCACTTGACGGCAGCTCACATAACAGGTCGGGGGCCAACAAGTCGATTTGCCTCTTGCGCATCTCTATATGGTATAGACTAATAATAATATACTTGAGTCCATTACATTACTGCAACTTTCTTTTGAATATATCATCAACCTTTACATGCGTGCGTACAAAGTAGCAATAGAATGTTGTGTTGATCCGATATCTGATTCGTAAGGCAATACTCAAGAACTTATTGAGTTCCCATCGTTTGTGCTCACATACAGATTAAAACAATAACTTACAAAAGCGCAAAGCAAGCTGCTTGTCATATTAACCGTATATTAAAAATAAAATGCTACTATATTCTCGATGATCATTGTAAGATGAAAACCTGAAGGAACTCGATCAAATTTAATCATGTCCTTTCATAAAATAAAATATTAATAATAAATTCATAATAAATTCATAATGAAATAGGGGTTGTCTCCGGGACAGCACCGGACGAAAAAGACTCTGTCCCGGAGACAACCCACATTTCATTATGAATTTATTATAAATATTTTATTTTATTATATTTCAAGTACGATCTTGCCTCCTATATTCTTATATTGTTTATGCATTTTCATTTTCAAATATTTCAGAGCGCTATAAGTGAAACGTTATTATTTTGATCGACAGGACGGGCGACCATATATGCCTATATATTATTTTGAAAGTGGCGCAAATGCCTAATAGAGCACCACATAATGTGATATGTAGTCCACTTGTGGTAGGTATGCAGGAAGTCAGATCAGAGACTATTTCATTTGTGTGTGCCACTATGCATACGTTAATGTATTAACAAAACGGGGCGCCGTACAAAGCCCGGACGGCAAGAGACCTAGATTGTAATCGTGAACAACTCATAAATAGGATGACGGGATCTTCATTCTATTAACTGGTTCTCCGGCTGCACACAAGTCATTCCAAACTGCGGGGAGAAAGGAAACGCCCAGACCTTCTCCCATTCAATTGCCATCTACTTTTGCCGAACACTCACACGACATGATGATGATGATGAGTTAACGTAAATATTGCTCGATGCTTACCAAAGCACTTTACTCGCTCCAAACTGGCTTGCTGATGTTGAAAACGCACACATTCGTTTCAACATTTAAAAACACACATCTGGTATTTGCGGTTCTGCGTGCTACATATTGTTAATTATGATTCTGGTGGACCAGAATGGACCTATTTATTTTAAGAAGGTGTCATTTATTGTTTCATAGGCTGAAAGGGGTAGCATAAAATTCCGTCAATGCATAATAATAGCTATTTGTTGAAAGACGTTTAAACAATAGAACTGGTAAACACAAAGTTATATTTAAATCTACCACAACCGATTGCACGCAACGCTTTAAGATTATCTGAGAAATGTAGTTAATAAGAAAACATTAAAACATATTCTGAAAAGATAAAGCGGTTTGTCATCCTTTCCAAATATGAAATTTTCGTTCATCATTATTTCAAAGAAATTCCTTACACTTTTTGCATATATTTGGGGTTAGTGATGTTGAGAGTCGTGTTGAGCATATCAAGAAATTAGTCATTACTTTTTTACTCCGACACATTCCAATATCATAATTGCAACACAACAAAGAAGTTGCGGAGTTGCGAAAAATGACAAAATGTTTATGTTTATCGCAATTACTGTACTTTTATTTTCACACTTCCTTATATGCTCAAGCGATTACCTGCCATAAGGGACTGGCGCGTTGAATGTTGTGTTTTTACTCGTAAAATCTTCCATTGAGTTTACATTAAGAAACGAGGGCGACATTAAATTAAAAAAAAGTTTAGTGCTCGAGATGAACGTGCAGCTGAAAATATTCATTTTTGCAACTGAAGAAGTCTGTTTTGCCTGCATATTAAATCTACGATTTGTCTATGCCTGCGTCTCTACGATAATCTATAGCCGGACCGGGGGCGCTCTAAATCATTTTGCATGCACGGTAAGCGATTTGAAACACTTCTTCGCAATACGTGCAACCACTATTAATAAATCGCGGGTAGCGGAAAAACGTGAGGATAATGTCAAACCCGTAGAAACAAATAAAGCACATGAATCGCTTCCTATATGTCACACAGTTATTACGTAACTATACAATGAGCTGCTGCATATTGCGACTAATAAATAAACGGAGTTATGAAGAGAGGTGACAGTTGTCAACGACAAATGGAATTAGGTTGAAATGTTAAAGCATTTCCGAATTTATAAGTGCCACAAAGAATGTCAATGACAGCGCGATCAGCTAGTGTGTCATACGAACTCTAACCTACTGAATAGATACAAAAATTCATAATGAGTTATTTGATAAATTATTTTTTTATTAATAATTGTTGGTTGTTTCATCTCTAACAGACTTCTACACATTAAATCCGCTAGCATCGGTAAATCAATGCAGTTTCGGTCATTTAACAGTCCACGAATTTTTTTAGTTTAAAAGGAATTGCTATGTTCAGCTACGCTCAGCCATGTTCACGAAACTTCATCTGTTTATCAATTTAAAAATAAATGAGAGGTTTCTTAGTTAGGACGTTTGGATGACATATATCTGAAAATGGTGAATTCGGGACAGACCGAATGAAGAAGACGAACCGAGTGGCGAACTCGCTTTTATAATAATATTTTACTATTATTTTTTAATTAGAACTGGTTAAAAATAAATGTTTTCTTATAATGTGATGAAAGCAGTTATTTATACAAAAAAATATATGCTATGAATCAAACTTGTTCCAATTAATACATGTACTGAATGTGAAAATCATAAAAACGTAGACACCAAATAAAAAATATCATAACTTCGTTAAAAATGCTTCCATTTAAATGTTTATTCGAAAATAACGAAAAAAATATGAGCACATTTTATAATTCAGTTTTGTTCCTGCACTATTGTTCTATGTAAGTGCCAAATTTCATTTAAATCGATACATTTTTTAAAACATTGTGAATCTTTTATTGGGGTTTACTTAATTATGACTCACAGTGTTCTGTTAACAATTTGTCAATTATTTCAAACATACCAATTTTACGTAATTCTAACTCTCAATCGAAGTGCAAATACCTTTTCATCAGAATACAGAAATATTTGAACAAATATTTGTTACACCACCAAGCTTACAAATATGAAATGCAGGCACTTTGTCGTCTTCAGTTGGTTAGAATCGTGTCTGAAAAGAACATAACATCAATATCTATAGCAAAACATGAGGTTATGTACGTTTTCCCAAAATTGCAGCTTTTTCAAAGAAATCCAATAGAAATCCATGCGAGAAAACCGAGTCTCTCATTTTTTGGCGAATAATAGCGTTTTCAACACTTACATAAGTGTAGGCGGATTCCTCATCCGTGCTTGCCGTCATTGAACAAAATATAACAAGGCTTTGTGATGAGCATAATGGCATTGAGTAGAAATACAAATTGAAACATTTCTGTGCATACACAGAGTACATATATCAAATAATCACGCATATTACAAGAAAATTGAACTGGTTACAAATAATTCTTTTGGAATTTCCTTCGAGAAGAAATGTCTCGTTCTGTTTACCTCCCACGCATAATAGTGTGGCAATAACCCAACATCTTTAATCTGGAGCATTCTTATATGTAACTAACGTTCCACAAGTCGATAGTATTTTTACCGAAAACCAACTCCCATTGCTCGCCGTACCACGCCTGATCTCCTTTTACTCGAAATGACGTTGCAGATCACGATTCATTAGAGCACAATTTGAATTTGAGGCTGCCCAGTATAGCACACAGCAGGTAAACGGAATAGCGATGCTAGTGTCCCCATGCACCACCTGTCTGTATTTTACGTGCGTTTCGGTGGTGTACGTGGTTGCGGTTGTCCCTACACGTACCGGTTGTCGAAAATGGGCGTTAAAGAAGAGAACAAAAAAAAATAAGACGGAGACGGAGCAAGGAAGATGCAGCCTCTTTTGACAGCCGTTCTATCATTCTCTATAGACCTACCCCACCTCCAGCCATTTTCTAGCTTTCACCGACAACGCTTGCACATACTGTGCAGTCGTTTTTGGGTTACGGGAGTTAGTGGGGGGAATTCGACGACTCAGACAGAGCAGAATATATAAGGCACGATCGACGGTACTTTACCTCATTTTCTTACGAAAGTTAAGAGCGGATGGACTAGCAGCGACGAAAACGTTTTATAATCTGTGCGCCGCATTGGTGGGAGATCTAGAAAGGACATTCATAGATATATTTCGAGTGCATCCTCAGATGCACTGCTGACAAACGGGAGATTGACCCCGCATGGACATCCTATCGCTATCGTTTGCTACTGATGCTGAGTGAAACTTATACTCTTCGCCGACTGAGTGCCATCCCTGTTTCTGTAATAACAGTTTCTCTCGTCGTCGCGTCCATTGACTGATTTCTTCTACTTTCGAGAACTCTCATTGTTTGGCTCTTGGTGCGAGCAAAAATGATACCTAAAAAATTGGTAAGTATAGTGGCAATTAATTGAATTGCGCGCTACATTACAAATCAGGTTGACTTTATAATTAAAGTCATTTTCGGCAACTCGCGTTACATTAGCATTTTCCAATGGAAATTGTGTGCTTCGAATCGTGAATCATCAAGGCAACAAGGCAATCTCACCATTTTCAACAGTGTCAAAACTCTCAAAATTTGTCTTTTTCAAAATTACCAATAACCACAACAGAAAGTCATAATTTTTTTATTTTGAGGAGAAAGTTGGTCGCTCTTAGTTACAGACTCGTCCATGAACCCTTTAAAATTCTTAGCATTGATATTTCATTTCAAGTATTTCAATATTTGACGTAAAAATTCACACTACTGAAATTTCACAATTAGGATTTTTATTTATTGACACAATTACCGTACACATTGAAGACTCTTTTATTTTAGATGTACGTTTGGAATTTTAAAATTATCCGATTACAAACATAAATGCAAAAATGTCATTGTTTATGAATATTAGCGAATCAAATTATTTCACCTAATTTCTGATGTCAAAATTGAAAACTTAAAATTATGTCACTAAATGTTTCCCAGAATTTTATTTTTCATAACTCTTTCCACTCCCTGTAAGGTTAATTTACAATAGATAACATTATCAATTTTCATTTTATACCCCTGAATTTTAATGCCATTGGAAAAAATGTTCTACTATTCATTTCCTGCTACTGCACGATTCTATTATTTTTTACGTTATTTAAATTTGATGGTGTCATGAGAACTATTTTATTATAGATCACACACGAATGCTGTGGCCTACCTGAAAAATCAGAATAGATAATATCATTTCAGTGCACATTGGTTGGAAATAGAAGGCATGATGATAGCTAAGTTTAAATTGGCATTACACGTTGCCTACACAGTTATTTCAAATGTGTCAATGTAATGGAATTTAAGTAATAATATACAAAAAAAGATACAATCGCGTTACCCACGCCCACGTACTTAAACGAATAGCCGAAATTTGCACTCGAATCCAACAAAGCTCGTTGTTCCTTTGATCTGATTATAATAGAAAAATAAAGGTGTCTACTGCTCTGGGCATTCTCAGTCGGGGGTCTCTATAGATTTCAAAGAATCGCTACGTGAATAAACGTGAAGCACAGCACATGCCATTGCAGGTCACCGTCAATCGATTAATAATGTTGGTATGCGTTACAATATTTTACAATGACAATCTATCATTAGGTAGCTGTTGTTGCCTATATGGATGGACTGCAAAGTTACTGTACTGCATAGCGAGGTTGCACTGTAGTAACGATGCAATGACATATCATTAAGTGTATGTCATGAAATAAAAAAGATAATCCGTTTTCTTTATTGATGATGCTCAGATGAAGGAACGTAATCATCGCTGTGCGATTTTCGTTTTGAATTTTAAAAATTATTTATTAACAAAGTAAATTTGAAAGCAGTTTCAGATAAATCAATTGAAGATTATGTAAATATCACCACACTTAATTACTTACATAGATTATCAACTTTACATTTTTAGGGCCTATTTGTATTTAAGGAGTTGGGAAATATATTAATTAAAATGTTCCAACGAGTTAATGAGTAAAAGTGACATAAGATGACATCTCAGGTACATCGATCAAAACCGATCTTCCTCAATAATTTTTGATATTATTAATTACATTTTATTGGATGGATGGATAATGTATAAATCAGTCGGTATTGCGACTGACTGTGGCTCGGCGGTCCCGCGGGTTCGATTCCCGGCGCGGGCTCTCGATTGTTCGATCCCGGGGTACTGGTGAAAATTTGACCCTCGTCATAGCACTTAAGCACCATGAGGGGTACAAAAATTCTTGTAGTGCAGTGGTGAAGGAGGAAGAAAATGACAAATTTAATTTTAATTTAATTTACTTTTACATATTTGAACACTCTTTGAATTATTATTTATTTATTAAATTACATGAATTAATGTGTCAGGGGCGAGCACAATATACAAGCTTGCCCATGTATGCACACGTATATTATATTATCATACCAATAACTTTTATTTATAAGAATTTTACAAGAATTAAGGTTAACTGCGTAATAATGAACTCGGTTTATGCGCGCTCACATAAGGTTCACCGTCGTGAATAACCATTATCAATACCAGTTTACAACCGACACCAAGTTTTTTGTTGAATCGAAGCAATCAGGATATCCGACAAAAAAGACGTTTGGGCGCAGAAGATATCAAGAAATATTATATGCTTATTTCACAGTGCGTGAAGCGTCTCCGTTCATTTTTAAGTTGCCGACCTGCATGCGTTACCTACATTAAAATACGAATACCTTGAACTAATATGGCTATAATGGACTGGCGTATTGCGCGATCCAATTCTAAAGGCAGTTTGATCCGCTGGAATAACCGCTTTTCCCCGAATCGGGCACAAGAGCACTTGATTCGAATGTACTCTTCAATCGATATACCTGCACACTATTTATTTAGATATGTTTTTATTCGATATGTTTCAAAGTTGTGTGTGTTCAAGCAGCGATAATGTAGCGTTTCTTTATAATGCATGTTCAAAATGAAACTAAAGAAGAGTTGCGTTCAAAGGTACATCAAAATTTAAAGATACAATTCCCTATTTCTTTTTGCAAAGTAGATATATTAAAATGGTTCTGGAAAATAATAATGAAAATATATTGCGCTGAAAATGATCTGACAGGAAAGTTCATTTAAAGATAAAAATAGACAATTCATTGTTATTTAGGTGGCGTTGCGGCTCTTGGTTGCGAACAAACTAAAATAAATATTCTTGAAAAACGCAAATCACAAGTGCGGGTGATTACGAATCCAGTATATTGTTAACCGCAATTCTAAAATTTTGTATGTACAAAATCCCTCTCGTATCCGTGAATGAAACGCTATTCGTCGGAGAACCATATCACTTCAGAGTGTAGTGAGTGCATCAACAAATTCATACGTTCTTCGTACAAATGGGAGTGTAGGTAGTTCGAAGCTCTTTTTCTTCTTTAAATAATGCTGATGTCATTGTCTGACTAGTTTAAAACTGCAAATGATGTCGATATCGAATTCAAGCGCAGCGTCGGGTCTATAAACCATTTCGGAAGTTCTAGACAGCCAATAGCAGTTGCCATTACAAACAAAAAAATGTTATTAATGTGATTCTCAACTTGTGGTCCGCAAAAATTGAACTATTGTATCAATCCTACATTATTTGGGATAGTCAAGGGGACACTTCAACGAGGCACTATGGATACTTGCCCAACATTGTAATTTGTTAGGTAGACAGGACACATTGCTGTATTTTTTGTGCTTTCAAATCAAGCAACATCTCTGTCTTGGCGCAGCAAACAAAAATTCTTTTTTGGCACACTGTTTTATTCCAATACGCCTACAACATTTTTTTACAGAGTATTTTCAGTTTGAAAAGAAATTTTCCCTTTTACCAAAACAAGTTTCTTAAGCCTCATTGTGGAACTTGCTTGAGTCTCACACAATTTTTCGTTGTTGCAGTGACCACTTTTCTCCCCGAAGTGTAGGAAATATTTTTTATCTATACAAGACGAATGCAACAAGAATGCGACCGCGTATTACAGCAAATTTGGGAGTTTTAAAGGCATCAGATTTAGACGGGCAGCTTAACCTCATGAAAACATCTTTCAGAGTCTAGGTGATTTCACAATATACATTTATGGGAGATTTAATGAAAAAGCAAAGTGCAAATATTAATGAATTGCATTGAAATTGATCTTTTCCGAATTTCCGATTTTTTTAAATTAATAATGTGGTGATTTATAGTAACAGGTACATAATATACAGAGTACAAGATGCAAAATACTCATAAGTATAAATACAATCCCACATGCAAATGACAAGTTCTCGCGACGCTAAAACGTCAAAAGAGATCCGAGATTCGATTGTTTTCGTTTGAAATAGATAAATTTATCAAATGTGCAAAAGTAATAATTGAAATAATTGACAATTTCAGATTTTCGGCCTAGCAGTGGCGTTGGTGTTCGCATCTCTGACCTTAGCAGGTGTGAGCGAAGAAAATGCCACACCCGCAGAGCGAAGGACTGATGACAACGAATCAGCCTCGAACAGCACCAGCACAAAGGCTCCTCTGGTCAAAAAATCTATCCCGAGTCATCGAGAAATTAAATTTTCGACCGGTGGATATCAAGGTCGATGGATCCCCATTCGCAATCCCAGATTGGCATTCCGAAGCGCTCGCTCCAGGTCCATGGACGTGGTGCCGGAAGTGTCCAACAAGATTGCCAGCGACGCTTCCGCCAGCTCCATTCACATCACCTCCTCTGGGGCGCCTGACGGAGTGATGATGATGTCGTCTACTGCGAGAAGCTCCATCGTTCAACAGCCAGAGATTGTGGCCGCACAAGCTGCGTACACAGTGTCCTCAACTTCTAACCAGCAGTCATCACTGGAGAGGCACCATGAGGATCAGTCCAGTTTTCAAAAGTCAGGAGAATCGTCAAGAGATTACCATGGAACCCAGAGCAGCACCAACGTCATTGCTGACAATCAGCTGCAAAATATTGGAGGGGCTGGAAGCTATGGTGCACCTGTGTCTATCAATTATATGGGACATTCCTCGATGAGTGTGCAAGGAGGTTCTGGAAAAAGCATCTCAGGAGAAAGTGGTGGTGCTAGTGGAGGTGGTTTCGACAATTTTGAGCAAAAATCAATGCAAGGGTTCGAACAGAACCAGTTCCAGCAGCAAATTGGAGGTGGTCAGAGTTATGGTGGCAATGCAAATTTCGATCATCATCAGCAATTTTCTGGACCTGTGTTTGTACAACAGGTATCTGGCCACGGCAGTTACTCAAATATTCCTGCTGGACCAACTGGTTATGCCGTGAATCAGAATGAAGGGATCAGAAGCAATGATTTTTCGGGTAATTTTGTTTCAATAGGTGGTGGTGGTGGTGATAGGGGCATGCCAGGTTCTTATGGTGCTGAGGGTCATCATCATCATCATCAAGAAGGTTCCAGCTATGCTAATACCGGAGTCACGTCATCCAGTGGTAGCCAATCCTCATCTGGATCATTTACTAGCAGTTCCAATACAGGCACTGGTGGTGGCTATGGTCAGGTGCAGGGTCAGCAGCAGGTTATAAGTAATGGATATTCTGATGCATCGAATGCAGGAGCCGAATTTAGTTTCAAGTCAAGTGCAGTGACAAGCGGATATGGCATGAAGAGCATTGATAGACCTGCACCAAGTGGCCCGATTTTTAGAGAGAATTCAAATCCTGCAGGTGGTTTTAATGCCGGCACTGGATTTAGCATTGAGTCCAACGCAGCTGGATACGGTAGCAGCTTCTCTGCTCCAACACAATCTCATTCGAATTTTAATAACAATCAACAACAAGGAGGTTATTCTGCAAGTGCACAGAGTGGTGGAAACGAGCATGGTGCCCCTGTTGTTGCATTTTCTGGAAAATCCAATTCTGGAGGAGGAGGAGGAAGCAGCTATGGGGGTGGAGCTAATGCTGCTGCATTTTCTGGAAAATCCAATTCTGGAGGAGGAGGAGGAGGAGGCAGCTATGGGGGTGGAACTAATGTTGTTGCATTTTCTGGAAAATCCAATTCTGGTGGAGGAGGAGGAGGAGGAGGAGGAGGAGGAGGAGGAGGAGGCAGCTACGGGGGTGGAGCTAATGACCAGCAATCTGTAAAAATCGGCGTTTCAAATACTGGTAGTAGTTATGGTGGCATTCAAAACAGCGAAGTAACTTCAAATGTGGGTGCAAGTTACGGTGATGTTTCTGTTAATGCTCAAGTATTTTCGGGAGATCACAGTGTCAGTGGTGGACCTGCACCAATGTTTACTGGAAAATCTACTTCAGAAGGAAGCTATAGCAGTGGTCAAATAGGCTCCACTATGAGTGGAAAGTTTGTTAGTGGTGGTGGAGGAGGAGGAGGAGTAGGAGGAGGAGGATACAGTAGTAGTCATAATGAAGAATCATCAATGACAGGAAAGTCTAATTCCGGAGGAAGCTTCCAGGCAGGTCTAATCGATGTTCCAGTTTTTATTTCCAAGTCGGTGTCTGGGGGAGGTGGAGGATATGCAGGTGCTAGTGGACCAATTGAAGCCCCTGTTTTTACAGGAAAGTCAAATTCTGGGGAACAACAACATATGAGTCGTCCAGTGGAAAGTCAAGTTTTCACAGGAAAGTCAAATTCTGGCGAGCAACAACAAATGAACCGTCAAGTGGAAAGTCAAGTTTTCACAGGAAAGTCAAATTCTGGGGAACAACAACAAATGAGCCGTCCAGTGGAAAGTCAAGTATTTACTGGGAAGTCCACTTCGGTCGTGGGGTATAGTAGTGAGCCTGTCAGAGAACCCGAATTTTCTGGAAATTTTGGTGGAGGACATAACAGTGGCCCTGTTCAAGCACCTGCATTTACAGGCAAGTCTATTTCTGGAGGAGGAGGAGGAGGAGGAGGAGGAGGAGGGTATAGCAGTGGACCAATTGGTGGGGCTGCATTTTCGGGGAAATCAAATTCAGGTGGGGGATCAAGCCAGCCAGCACCTTCTGTTTTTACGGGCAAGTCCATTTCAACAGCCGGTTATGGCGGCAATAGTGGAGTGGGAGCAACGATTTCACAAAATGTGAATGTTGGTGGAGGGTATGGCAGTTCCAGTTCTAATTCAGGTAATGCTGGACATTCACAACCAGCTGGTGACTATGCTGAATTTTCAAGTGGATCAATCGGTGGAAGTCATGGATCGAATATCCAATCATCTGGTTATGTGAATACCGAACAAAATTCCCAACCAAGCATCTCGAATTATGAAGGAGGAGATTCTAACGAAAGACAACGTGAACAAACTTCATTTAGTGTCGGGTCAAGCTCTATTGGCAATTACAACGGCGAAGGAAATGCGGAGGGTTTCTCAAATGCTGGTATCTCCAATGTGGGAGGAGGTTACAGTTCTGGGTCTGGTGGTTCTTTTAACTCAGGCAGTAGCTATGGTAGTAGCGGTGGCAGTAGCGGATCAGGTGGTTACAGTGGCGATTCAGGTGGTTCTTCCTTTTCTGGTAACAGTAATTCTGGAGGTGGTGGTTATGGAGGAAATTCTCATAATGAATTTGTTTCAACCGGAATCTCTAATTCAGGAGAAGGATATGGCAGCCGTCCTACTGGGAATCCAGTTTCTGGACAGAGTTACAGTGGAGGCAGTTCCAATATTGGCAATAATGAATTCACCATAAATTCGGGTGGAAAGTCGGGCTACAATGGTGGGTCAGTGGGTGGAAGTGGAGGTTCTAGTTCCGGTGGCGGTGCAGGGTATGGTGGGCAGTCATCATCAGGAGATATTGGAAATTTTAATGTTGGTGGAGGCTATGGCGTCAATTCTAATAGTGGCAGTGGCTATGAAGGTGGTGGGTCTCAACAAGCTGGATCATTCCAATCAGGGGGAAGTATCAATGTGGGTTCTGGAAATGGACAAAAGTCGGTGGGTAGTGGATACAATAGCAATTTTGCTGTTCTTACGTACGGGCCCCTGGCTAATAACCAAAATACGTTAGGTCCAATAACCAGTGGTATTCTATATAGCACTGGTGGCGATGCCAATAAATTTCGAGAAGAAATGTCGAACCGGGCTGCAGCTCTTTCCCAAGGTGGCGGAAACTTTAACGGCCCCTATTTTCAAAAATCTAGTGGTGGTGGTGGTCAAAATATTATGGAAAGTTTGCCGCCCGTTTTGATTCTTGGTGGTGGACAGAGCCAGAACCACGGTGGATCAACTTTTGATTCCGGTTACGGAGGAGGAAATGCCCCTTCATTCGAATATGGCGTTAGAATGAATCCGGTGCCCTTGGGACCCATCCCAGCACAGTTCACAGGCAAATCCATAAATTCTAATTCGTTTTCGATGGGCGGTCACGTGCAAGGCGACTACAGCGCCAGGTTAGATTCGGCGGCCACCATTGGTAATGCGCTCTTTAGACAAAACATCCCGGAAACACTGGAATCCTTTAAATCCGTCAACATAAATAACGGAGGAAATTACATTTCGCAGAGAAGTATGGCATTGAATCCGATGGGTTCGACGTTCAAGAGTTCCAGGAATTCAGTTGACCCACGAGCTGGACTTCCAGTGGGACAGACCAATCCAAGGAGAGCAAAGCCTCACGGACATACGACATTTAGACCAGGCACGATTTACTCCCGACTATTTACCCCAGCTCCCAAATAATTATGTTTTGTTTACCAATTGGAAAGATTCGGTTGTAACCAGAATCGTGTGGCCAAATATACATTGTATATATATATTCGTAAAATTGTTTATGAAATAATTTGCGCAGCTCAAAGATGGGTCATCCGGTTGCCGATACTTGTTGTAAGGGGGAAAATGTATGCATGAATTTTTATACTTGGTATGCATTTTGGATGAGCACGTTTATAAATGACAAATATACAGTGTATGTACCTGAGTTATCTGTATTGGGATGTATTTTTGTGACAATGTTTTGGTTAATTGAATTTGTCGATCAAGCCAGCACTCAGAATTTAATATTCAAACAAAAACATGTTCCTATTTGACTTAAATATTGTGATATTGGGTTTAGATAATGTGAAGTAGAATTCACTTAATATGATTGTGTTGGACAGTGCGTTATGGGACATACCTCTTTATGATGACGCCTTCGGAGGTGAACGATGCTTGATTTCTTATTCCAGGAATTATCTCTTTTTGAACTCTGGTTGAAAAATCCAATAAGTAATCGGCTCCTGTTTGAGATAAATTGCACCATAACACACATCTAAAAATCATTCATTGATTGCCGTTATATTGTACAGTACAAAATGTTTAATGAACATAATTTGCACGACACAAAAATGAAAACATTGTAACAAACTATAACAAACAAAATAAAATCATTTGCATTTTTATAGAAAACCGATATCCAGGTCTTGAGTTAACGAAATATTTCTAGTTGATGATTTTGTACAAATACACGCTTGCAAAAATGTTGCTACATTTTATTGATACTAAACTAACGAAATGTTTTTTAGGTCAACTTAGCAATTACAATTGCATGGTTTTTCAATACTCCTGTATTGCGAAACGAATTTCAAATGAGTGACAAGGCTGACTAATTTGATGCAAGTGAACGTTGAACAAGTGGAAACTTCAGTTTTAGGGATTAAAATAATCGTACATATCGGAACATGCTCAACAAACAGAAAATATATTTGAGCACAGAAAAGTTGCAATCTATCTCATCTAAAACGTCATATCCAATTTGAAGTAGTAACGCACCTTTTAACATATATTACATAATTACTAAGATTGCAATTTATTTTTTAAACATAAATGAAACCAATTTTCTATTTATTTAAAGTTAGTATTAATACTTTTATTTAAAAAAAATATGTAATCGAATAAATGTTACGTTTGCCGGAGCATTCTCAGATGATTAACTAACTTGAATAAATAAAACGACAGAGTAACTAGATTGCTAAAAGATATCGGTAAATAAATTAGCAAGCACTATCAAGTGCACTTCGTTTGAAATCTTGGTTAATACGCTCGTACAATTGCTAAACAACTCTAGTGAATCGAAACTTCGAAATTATTTGAAGTATTTGTATGATGCACATACAAATGCAAATTACAATTATAATATCGCAAAAAAGCATTTTCTACTAAAGTTACAAAATATTCGTTCACAATAATAAATTACTGAACAACAAAACTAACGCAAAAGCTCAGCTAAACATCGAATTCGGTTTAAAAGTTGTATTGAAAAAATGTTATTCTATAAATACACAAAAGCTTATGAAAAACTGACACGTTACACCGACATATTCAAAAACTATTTTACAAATGGAAAAGTGTAGCTACAGGTTCCTATATATTGAGATGCATATTTCTTGACTGTTGTTATAAGATAGCCACAACTGAAATTAAATGCATACCGTTAAACGATTTCAAAGGCAGCGGCACATACCGATTGCTCCAACAAGACTTGAGGACTGCATGAGGCGTACTGCATGGCTGAACAGCGCACTTGGTTATTTTTTTTAGAAGATACTCATAGACCAACATATACTGTACTTGTGTACAAGTATTTTATAATAAAACGTAGTGGCTGACGTATTGTAGAAATTTGGTGCAGATTCTCCTAAACGTGAAAGCCATTTAACTTGCTGTGCTGTTAGTCGCATTTGCTTACTGAATATGTGCTAGTACAATAAAGAGTACATTGTCCTATCAGATAATAGAAGCATCGTTTTCAGTGAAGCATTTTTTATGAAAAGCAGGAGAAAATGAATGAAACGCCGGTATTTTCGATTAAAAATGGTTATATTATTGCGATGTCATGGGCACTATGTACACGGGTAAATAAATGCTACACGATTGAACGAGTTTTGCAAATAACGAGCTCGTGGTGTGGCATGGGCTAATTTGCACTATAACGTTGCATATATTTCGAAGGATGGCAGGCCGCGAATGGCTGGTTTTAAGAAAGCCACATTTATAAAATCCCGACAGGTAGGTACCGTATTTAGGCATTTGCGCTCTCTTTTACAACTGATGAACCATATTGTCCAATCTTTTCTCACTGTCCAAACGATGTCCTTTCTCAAACGCTTTCCTTTCATTCCAAACGTGGAACCAATGTCTGAAAATAAAAATACAAAAGCAGCAGTCAAAAGCGGCACAACAAATATCAGATTGGTTGTTAGAAAATTCATTACTTGGTTATTCATATTACATTTAAGGTGTGTGATCACAATTTACACACTATTTGCAAATGTACCATTCATTTGACGTTTGAAAAAACTATAGTTTTGCACTAAATTTTATGAAACAAAGTGGCACAGCTACGGTTAAACGCATGTGTTTTGTACATAAAAAAGTAAATAAATGAATGTAGACAATCATCTTTGTATTTTTAATTGATATTTAGATAATGACACTTAAATATAAATTATTTATTCAATTTGTCTCACCAAACTAAACTCTTTTGCCTAAATACGGAATTAGTTTTATATATTAGTTTTTAGTATTAATTTTAGTCATAAAAATAACATAGTCCAGATTCATAAAATGCAACTAACCAAATGTGGTTCTCTTTCTAGTTGTTAGTTACGGAAGCATTGTGCGGTAAAATATCATTTCCCGCGGCTCCAGCAGGAAAAATAGTTCTCGAAGGCGAATTGGTGGCCGACGATGGCGTTGCAAGTGGTGTCCCAGGAGCATTCGTTCGAATAACAGGCGTCTGCGCTCTGGTATTGGCGCAGTCCATGGTCACCGTTCGACCGCCGATACTGCTGCTCAGCATGGACAGCGAGGTGGACAGCTCGGCCAGAGTGCTACGGTCCACCTTCTGATATTCCTTGGCCGAGCGTGGTCTCAGCGTGTTGGCGGTGGAGCCGTGACAGCAGGCGCGTTGCACGTCTTGTGAGTCTCCGCTGCCGTGCGATGACAGTGATAGGGTCTCGATGTAGTCGGACATGTCCGACATGGTGCTGCTGGTCGTACTCTTGGCGTCAGCACAACACGTGTGAGACTGTGATGGAGTCTGAATGAATTCACCTGTTAAAGAAAATACCAGCAAATCGCATTGAGTTCTCCTAAAAATACACCTGCAAATATAATAATTTCTACTCTGTAGCTTATTCATGCGTTCAGTTATTCCTTTGCCCCTCACAAAGTGCCTAAGCACTGAGAGGGGTACAGAATCTTCCTGTTGTGACCCGTCACTTCAGTGAAATAAAAAAAAAATAATAATAATATAATAAATAAATTGTAGGATGTGTTAATATTTAAAATTGATTTGGGTTGCGTCCGGGACAGCACAAAAACGAGCATAGTGGCGAGCTCCATCAATTATCCGACTTCTAAGCCTCTTCTAAAGCCTCTATGTTTCACAAATGTTGACTAAAGTAACTAAATCATATGTTGAATACTAATAAAGAGTAGTACACGCCGATGTATTCAAACAAGATAGGGATGAGCGGAATGCTGGACGCAAAACCAAAAAGGACTCTTCAAGAAGAGTTTCGCCAACTCATATCGCCTTCTTGGTTTTGCGTCCAGCCTTCCGCTCATCCCTATCTTATCTCATATATTGAATAGTTATATTATTATTATTGGAACTCGTATCTCTAAGTTTGACCTGGACACAACACTTATCGATTTATTCATTTATTCTTTGCAGCTATCAGATGTATTATTAATTATAGTTATTTTCATAGACTCAATATAATATACTCAATAAGAGATATAAGAATACAAACAAATACACAATAACACAATTGATGAAGAGATTGATGGACTGCAATCTGAGTAACGGCGACAAGTTCATAGATTTGATGACAATGTT
>JAQGBY010001443.1:0-29370 GCA_034698785.1 Mycogona germanica | reverse complement strand
AATTGAACCCGTGACAATGGAATCTCCTATTCAATATACTGACTGTCCTTGTGACAGGATTAAGCTCTAGTTTAAGAACATTTAAGCGTTTTAATACAGTTCATCTATTCGATGGGGACACCTAAGTAATTAACAATTACATTTGTTATGTGTCCTCGCCAATACAGAACCGACGAATCGATACAGTTATAAGTGACACTGCTTCTAACTAAATTGAATTCGGAAATTCAAATCCAGAATTGTTTGAGTGGTAAATAGAGGCATAGCTATTGTTTACCTTGATTTACTACTTTCACTTTGCGAAGTCTGCTTCTGAAGCTGTAATTGTGTAAGGTGTGGCCACCCCTGCTCCGTCACCTATTACGACTTAATGGGCTGTATTTTTGGTGGAGATTCGTGCCCTTGCGAGTGTTCCAATGTAGTACCAGCACTGTATTCATTCGCCAGCAAATTGAAGTCGCGCCAACGAATTAAGAAAGGTCGATGCCGAATGCCGTTCACGTCACTGCCACAGATTCGTCTTCAGTGTGTGTGGCACCGGGGGTCTCTATCGTCAACGGGGGTCTCTAACTCGTACAACTCGTTGCGCTGAGTGATATCGAATCTGACGAATGGAGGTAGAGGGGGGGGGGGTGAATATTTGGCACCGGGTTCCTCAGCAAATTACAAATGCACCGAAAAACGTTTCCCGTTTTTTATCTAAATGCAAATCGCGATTCGGTTTCCTAGATCATTTTTTTTTTTTTTGTATTTTCAGAGTATTAAAGTTTGTGTGAGAGGTTTTTCCATCAGTTTTCATTCACGATCGCCTACTTTTTTGTTTGCCTTTGAAATTGCCCGATACTCTTACATGTACTGTATACATACAGTATGTGCACTGCTGCGCAATGCACATGTAAGATGTTGAAAGTGCTGTTTCTTTAATGGAGCGTTATCTAAAAGTTCAACCACCAAATTTGCAGTTTGTTTCTACTTGAGACGGCACGTACGATTCGCATTACACATGTTGGGATTTCAGACTTAGTGTTTCTTGCAAATCGACATGTGTTTCTGGCCTAAACAAACTGACATTTTTGAAGCGCTTTTTATTGTAAGTTCCTTTTTAATGTTACTTAATGTTCCTGAATTCCTATTCCTTATTAACATTCCTTAATTCCTATTCCTTATTAACATTCCTTAATTCCTATTCCATATTAATAATCCTTAATTCCTATTCCTTATTAATATTCCTTAATACCGGACCTTCATATCATTCCTTAATATTGTTCGTTCCTTAATTGCATTCCTTAATGCTGTTCCTTATTCGAGTTCCCTAATAACGTTCCTTATTGCGTATCGATTCTGTATGGGGAAGCTATATCCTAGGCATTGTTTTATTTATCAGTCATACATATTTAGAAATACATTTAGAAAAATTTGTATTTAAAAAATGAAAAATAAAATAAAAACCATCGGTACACAATTGGGATACAGTTGAAATAGTGAAGAGAAAATGCCCAAACCTAATCTCGCGTGGTCTCCTGTTCAAAGTTCCAAGAAATGGAACTAAACGAAAAATGAGAAGATATTTAAATCTCTTTCAAAGCTTGTCAAAACACTATTTTGAAATGTTCGCGAGCAAACCCCTTTTCTCCAATAATTCGAGAGCTTTCTGATTCAAATTGTGTTTGATCGAACATCAGAAAAATGAGATTCCTTGTCTGAACAGTTTTGCCGTTGCTGCGGTAACAAAAACCGCGAGTGCGACCGCGATTGAAATTCAAAACTACACCGGAAATTCTAAGTGACGTGAGTGGGGGGGGTGCGAATTTTAAACATTGGTTGAATCATGTTCACTCGAGTTAAGGTCCCACTCTGGTGTACCTTCCAAAAAAAAAAAAAAATTCGTTTCTCCGGATTAGGTGCTTTACAATTTGGTGATGTGAGTCGACGTTAGGTGAAACGCATTTTCATGTGACATTTTATGAAATATACGCAAGAAGCAAATGGTAGTGACGAGAACTTCAACTTCCGGTCTCTATCTAGTGCTACTCTGTTGTAGTGATAACGCTGAGCTGCTGGACGAATTGGTTCCAAGTGCAGCAGCTATTTCACATGAGTGATGAGTTTGTGAATGAGATATTGTGTTGACAGGTGGCGCCCGCGTCGATTCCAGCCTCGTCCTAAATCGACCTCAAAACTTGATGGCGAGGAGAAAGCCAGGAGAAAGTCAAAATCGATCAAAAATCCAGTTGGCGCCGTCATCTAGAGTGTCGTCATAAGCCCAACGTGCTATTTGGGACAGATTTTGGACAGCCGTGTTGCGTTGACCTCCTTTTTTATTACTTCGATTGAATCTGGGCTGTTTCGAATCGATATATTTGAATTGTCCATCGAAATCCGTGTTTCCGTGAAGACGATCCCGAGTTCTAACCATTCCACCAGAGCGCAGCACCTGTCAGATCCGATCCTGTCACTCCGATACGTCGGTTCGAGACCTCTTTTCAATCCTAAATATTAAAACCGAGTCTGGCCGGTGCACTGTGTGAGATGAACCGAGTGATTGCCTCTCAACAAGGGGCAGCAGCATGGATGTGATGATTCAGTGCATTTGTAGGATTGATGCGGACGTTCGCCGATGGCGGCGTTGATGTCATTTTCGGATTGAATGTCCGCGGTTTGTGTGTGTTTGCGAAGCTGACCACATGATTTGTTAAACGGATTTAGCTCGATAGTGGTTTCTGAATGGACCCAACCTGAAAACCATAAATTCTCTTTTGTGCGCCTTTGTTGTTCCAGTCAATGGCGACAGTCAAATCCGATTTTAAACATAAAATAAAATAAACACGAAGCAAAACGTAATTCCAAACAGCAATTCAGTTTATTGATTTCTAAATCCTCTCCAGAGAGATTTTCCCAGTTTAACGATGAAGCGAGAGAGAGACTCTGAAATATATTAAAGCTGATCGTATCAGTTTGTATGTCAATGTGCGCTCGGGTCGTTGACCTCGCCTGACTATGGCCTAGACATAAGCGAGGCCAGGTAGATGAGACGTAGGCTGGATCTAAATGTAATTGCTCGTGCGTGTCTTATATAACACACGTAGCTCAGTAAACTCCAGTATTTCGTGGATTTAAAATACCGGAAGTGTAGCGAATAAAATTACATGTAAAAACATTAGGTATCACAAAAGTATTCTTAAATGTACGGTAGATATTTGGTTTTTCATCTACGCTTTATTTTGATATTCTTTTGTTAGAAAAAGAGAAAAATTCCAAAATAAAAATTTGATTTCAAATTTGATTACTCATTTTTGTTCGCGTATTAACCCCCAATTTTATTTCCACTGTCACTGGGGAAAAGCCCGAAAAAGGTGTTACCCGAGCCCCAATATCGTTGACGCCGACGACAATAAACACCCTGTATTTCAGGCTCCCTCTCCACCAAAACACCCTCCCGTGTGGCCCCTCTAAGCTCGCTTCACGGCATTGCAGCCATGGCCCGCATTCATTGAGGACTAGCCGTGCGTGCGTGCGTGCGTGCGTGTGTATTTGTAAGGGGCAGGCGGAGTGTGATCCCTATCACGCGGGGGAGGATTCTTAGTGGGGGAGGGGTGAGCCCAGATGCGAGAGCGCGGTTGCCATGACAACCCGGTGTAACCAGGACGACCGAGGAGACTGGCACTGTGGCGCCCTCTCACGGCTAATGCCACTATCTTTCTCTAGTTCTCATCTCGTTTGTGGCGATTTGGGTGAAACCTCATTTTTGTCGGGCGATAAAAATAACGATTTTTGTTAAGTCAATATAAGTTCTATTAATCATCGATTGGAATAGAGATGACCGGAAATGGTATCGTTGTTGACGAGGTGGGTTGATTTGTTTCGCAACCTGTTTACCTTACCTGTCCTCAACGACCGAGCCTCAATTTAATTTAAAGGTGACATAAAGAAAATGCGCTAGGATTTTCGAGAAAGAGGAAATTCATTCTGAAGTCTGAATTTTACAATGAAGACGTTGAGAAAAATGTCGTTTAATCAAGTTAGAAACCGTTTTTAAGATCACATTAAAAAATATTTGAACAATTTAAATATTTAAAGCGGTTAATTTTCTAGCGATTGTTCAACTTTAACCGTGAATAATGCTAAAAATATTTTCATTCGAAAAATCAATGTAATGCAATAGCAAAATGAAAATGTTTCCGGAACAATAACTTAATTTTGAAGAAGGTGGTAGAATAAATATCTCTGGCCGAGAAGGTAAATAATTGATTAGCTAGGCTGTGCTCTTTGTCGTGAGGTTGAGCGAGTGCCTAGGCCTAGTTGTACAGGCTTTAATAGTTTTTCCTGGCGCGTCAAACAGTACATCTCATTTAGTATGACCCGTAACGACTTGAGAGAGGCCAAAACCGGTGGCGGTGGAACAGGAGGTGGAGGAGATGGAGGAGGGCGGAAGAAGAAATATTACCGGGGAAGAAATATGCTCCGGGGTGCTCCTGGTAGATGGTGCTGGTAGGTGCTCGTGGATGGGTGGTCCTGGTAAATAAAGAATAATATTGGCGAGCTCGCGCCGTCTCGATTAGGAGTCGTATGTTCGCCTCTGACACATTCAGTACATCTTACTTTGCTGAGAATGGCAGTTTGAAGGAGGAGGAGGAGCAGGAGAAGGCAGGAAGAAGAACATGGTCTCGTCTGGATACTCGATGGCGTCGGATATAAACGAGAAAAACGTGTCTGGCTGGAAACGAGTGAACGACCTGAATTTGAATTCCAATACGAACCTCCATCCGAAATTGAATTCAGTTTTAAGAACGCCGACACTTCTCGAGAAACGATTTATTTGATCGAATAACGGACGAAGCGGAAGCTGGGCGTTTCAAATCCGATATAACGAAACCGAGACTCACCCTTGCTTCGCGTGATTGCCTGGCCACACGGGGCAGCATCATCCTACTCGCCCGAATCCGCCAGAGGACAGCACCTGTCAGATCGTTCCGATCCACCTCACTCCGTTACGTCGGTTCCAGACCTCTTTTCCTCCTCGCCATAGGTGTGACGTCAGTTGATCTCGTCCGCATCAGTGACGTCAGATGTTTCTCCTTGACGTTTGACGTTTCTAAACTGGAGTCGCGACATTAGCGACAGTGGATAGTCGTGTCCTCCTCCAAGTAGGAAGATGAGCGTTGACTGGAGGCGGGCTTTACTCGGAGAAGGAACACGTAGTACACGTACGATTGCGCGTACTATGCAATAGGACATTGCCTACCCTGTGTGTACTGTAGTACTGTATAGACGAGGGCGGGGTCCAAATGGTTATTCCCCGGGGTTGGACCCAAATGGCGTCTCGAGGGAAGAATGAACGGGGCCGGTGTTCAAATAGACGGTTGGCCTCGGATAGAGGAGGGTCTAGGCCTCGGTGCAACAGTATACACTTTATATTGTGTACTCGTGGACTAACATTTATCCTCCTGGTACCTGATGTGGACAATCAGAAATGGAAGGACTGGAAGCGGTTTTTTAGAGGATTATTGGATCGAATGAACGCCTGCTCGTGCTGGGAATCGAACCCCGGATTGTCGCACCTATATGTACATCACGTATATCAATTTGCCAACTTCCTGTTGGATCAAAAAATGGGGGAAATGGCTCGTTGAGGACTGGAGGTCTGCGGAGGATGCACAAACATACACCCCTCCGTAATATTTCACCCCACATTTCGCCGATAGTCCTGATCCCGCGATCCCCCGGCTCATTTATCAGTGCCCTATCTCATTCATTGGTCACAACCACTTTGGCGGCGATCTCAGCCCTGATTTTGCGATTTGAATGCGAGCGCCACCTGCGGCTTAATTGAGAACTACGTGTTGAAAAATGAATGGCGAATAGGCGTTTGATGGCGCTTGTTTATGGAAAAACCGGAAAAGGTCGTAAACATTATCCAACTTCCGGCAAAAACAGCAACTTGCTACTTTCTGCAAGAGAACCGATAACTGTTTAGTAAGCCGTTGCTGTCCGCTTTATAAATTTTTCAAGAAAAGAAGATGGAATCCGTCCAAGTTCTAAGAAAGCAAGATAAGATGTTCGGCTTTTCAGCGAAACTAATCCTTCGCTCAGTTGCGTGACGAGTATTGTAAAACTGTAATCTGGCAACACCAGTTGTTATGGCCTAGGCTTACAATAATATTTGTTTCCTACTTTAAGCGAAAGTGTAGAAGAAATTATTTTTAGCGTCCAGCAAAACGTCATTCCGAGCGAATATTCGAAAGTTCGATTACCCGATAATTTTGATTTTATTCTCCCGTTTGTTGTCTGACATTTAAAAATTAACGTCACCGAGCTCAAAATGTGTTTAATAATCTTCCGAATCCATTCGCTGTCATTGAGACCGGGTGCATTCTTGAGATTTTCTTCGTCTTATTGATCGCGTTCTTAAGAAAAGCTTGTGAACGTGGTTTTCAAGTGGAATATTGGGATCGTTCGCGATCGATCACACCGGTTTAATATACGAGGTATATATACTGTATGTACCTACAAATTATATATATAAATGACATTGTAGCACTCGAAAGAAGCAACTGAACAAATCCTAGTCCTCACTTTCGCTTAAACCTTATGAGTTCCAAGGATGCGAAAGCCAACTAGTTTTCTTGGACCAAACTTTTGGCTGCACCCGTTAATTAAGAGAAACGCTTCGCCCGACGAAATACGCTAATTAGCCACTCCCGGAGCACCTCGTTGGATTATTTATGAGCGTCTGACCTGATCCTCAGGAGATCCTCGACACTTTCCTCACACTTATCTGCAGTCTTCGTCCCTCGCCTCGCCAACAGCGAGACAACAGTGGTAGGGGGCTCCAGTTCACCCGTGGCGGGAATCGAACCCGGGACCGATTAGCTTTTTAGATTTAATGTTCGGTAGGTGCGGCTGATGCGGAGGATAAATGCGTGCCTTCGTTGTCACCGTGTCGATGAAAAGGCGACATTAGCGCCAGCTGGTGGCGGTAAATCCCGGAAGCAGGTGGCAAAACATCTACACTGTATGTGTTGCGGCAAATGTTGGCTGGTTTCCGGCTGTTGGGTTAATACACTCGTTATCTGTTGCCAATTCATGTCTCGTCTCTCTCTCCCCTCGAATCAATCTCGATTAGATTATGTCTGCGCAACTCGTTATCATCGTCATCAGCACGACGTGAATTAGCGTCGCGACGCCAATGCGATTTTTAGCCTAGATTCTGTCAAAGTGATCAATGGAGTGCGGCGCAGCGGTGGGCAAAATGGCAGAACGCCTCCCAAAATCCATCCTTATCGGCACAGAAAATCACTCTTTGGATGTTTGAGCGAAAATCCTAAACCCATTCACTTTAAAGCAAATCGACGGATTCATGTCGTAGGTTCAATTCCCTGCGAAGCTTCTGCAATTTTTCTAGCGAGAGAAATTCCGCCGCGCGCCTTCTTCATCGAGAATGCGAGTGCCAAACAGGTGACCTAAAAGAGGTCTCGAACTGATGTAGCGGACTGAGGGGATTATACATCTGGGAGGTGCCGCCCTCTGGTGGCTGGCGAGTTGGTTGCTGCTGCTGCCCCGTGTTGCCAGGCAATCATACAATGCGTGACAGACTCTGTTCGCGTATAAAGGGATTAATGTTTTCTTCAAGAACATTGAATTTTAAAATAAGAACATTAGAACTTGAACTTGTTCGAACTTGCATAACTAATAATTGTCAATGTTAGTTAGGCAATTTCTGTTGCAAACGGCTAGACATCCTGAACCCGGATTATGAAAAATGAAATCAATTACAGCGAGAGATTTTTGCTCAGTTCAGCGCTCACCTTAGAAATATCTTCCTGATAAATGGTCTCGCTTTTTCCAAGATGGAAGGAGATAAAAAAGTTGGAGATTGAATTTTGAAAAAAGGGAAATGGAAGTCTCGCTCGAGTGTAGCTTACTCAACCAGTTTATCAGCTCTGAGGACAAGACATAAATCCTCTCTCTCCTAGTCTCGAAGCCTGAGAATCTCTCGTAAAGAGCGAGTGACGATGAGACGCTCCATCTTTTTTTTTTGGCTTAGAGGCAAAAAAACTCGTAGACATTAATTTTCGTGGATCATGGATTTGGCAGGAAATCCAAACAACTAGAAATAAAACATCCAGAAATAAATTATCCGAGGACATACTATACGTGGGAAAAGTTTAAAATATATTGCTATATTCTGTTTCAGGATAAAACATTGTACTTAAGCACTGGGTGGCGCTGCGATCGCCAATAACATGCATCAGAATACCAAATTAAATTATCATTGAGTCATCAAAATGTCAGTTCCCGGAAAGTGAACGAGAGATTTAATCCGATCAAGAGCAGGCAATATTATTCCCTAGAGAAGAGAGAAAAATTTCCAGGTGTTTTAGATCCACAAATATATTTATATCGATTACTGTAGATATAGTCGAAGTAGACCTCATCCGCCGAGAGGTCTATTGTCGTAGCTTTATGGTTGTTTATTAAATTCAAATTGCACGAACGCGACACCATCAAGACCCGAAATAAGTCGAAGTGACCTTAATTGTTAGTTGCAGTAACCTAGAAATAGCTATCATTAGACGAGATGTCCACTGACGACGTGTTTATATGTGTTATTCAAATCATACGCTATTAAAACAGTCGCGAAACGCAACATCGTAAATACCTGAAATAGGTTGCAGTGTGACATTAAAATTGGCGTTACATCTAATCGAGTAATATTCATGGCTCTGCGTTCCGCCGTTGTTGAGCTCTCGAAACGCAGACAGACAAAACCATTGTTTATTAATAAGGGTAGTATTATTGATGACCTAACGATGCAATCCGCCAATGTTCCATAAATCACGGTATAAAGATCGACTACCCGTGAAGACTTTCGCGTCTGTAAGAAGGAGGATGGGAGAAGACGGTCGAGCTTGAGGAAATTTCGAATGCGCGATAAGAAGGTGCGCCCCGGTCTCCTACTACACCGTACATATGCGTGGTAGCAGCCATCCTCTTTACCCGTCTGCCCCCAACCTACCCCCAACCTACCCCCAAGCCACCTTTTTTTTCTAATCAGGAATTCGGGGTCCGCCCATGAATTTAGGAGAGAGAGAAGACGTTTGGCGTTTGGAGGAATCGCTACTAACGCGTGTAGGAAGTCGTTTCCGAGATTTATCTTCTGGCAGTTGGCGGCTGTGGCTCAGCTCTCGGCTTTTAATTAACGCTTTTCCACTGCATGCATTATGACGCCTGTCTACGTGGCCGGAAGTGGGCACAGACCTGAAGCATTTGGTGTCGTCACCAATTCACTTTTCAATTCAATTTTAATTACAAAAAAATCTCATTATTCAATGAATACAAATTCACGGATACGCTAGAGGCTCTTCTCTGCACTAGAAAAATTGGTCGGCTTCACTCGGAACTCCCTGTCCTGTCACAGAAATGTGTTTCAAATATTTGAAAACAACGTTCCTTCACTTATTCTATTTTATAAAATAGTACTACGAGCTAGTCTTTGAATAATAATAGATAGCAATTCGGGACCTAGTGGGACAAACGTCGTTGTCATCACTGGTATAATGCGATTGGCGCACGTAAGAGCGACAGCGCCATCTTAGAAGTTTCCTTTCTAAATGACACTGTTTCAAACTTCAAGGGCTCATATCTCGAGAAATACGCAAAATAGAGATCTGAAATAAGTTGTGCTAGACTACAAATTTGCGGAACTATCTACAAGTAAAGTTTTATTCAATTTCGTTAAGCAGTTCTGAAATAAACGCCCGAACAGTCTAGTTTAAAGAAAACAATTTAGAAAAAGAGGACAAACTTTCTATCTGAAAATGGTGAATTCGGGACAGGCCGAATGTCCCGAATTCACCATTTTCAGATATATATCATCCAGACGTCCTAACTAAAAAATCCCTCATGAATTTAAGGATTACAATATTGGATTCAGGATCATCCATGAACAGGAACATTGTGTCATCTAGTGATCAATGTTTGAATCTTACGTTTTTACAGATGTATCTCGATGTGAATGACAAGACCTCACCGCATTCGCCGCACTTTCCGGCCTTATTGTTTCCGACAGGTGCGCTGACATCAGTCTACGCGTGAATCCCGCCTCGGAGGTGTGGAGGCGTTCATTAAACTAGTTTTGTGGGGGGATGGGGTGTTACCATCGTTTATTTAAGGGGGCACCGGGTCTTCACTTATCTCCGTAAAACGTCTTTAATGGGCTTCCCGACGACATCGATCGAGTACACGGAGTCGTGTCATTCTGTTCGTCGCTCGTTACACTTATTTCTGGATTTCAAATGCGGATTTCCATCCACTCGTTGAGACCAGCCGTGTTCCATTGGTTCGCGGATCCATTAGCCGTGGACGAGCCGTTGGTGATTACGTAAAATGAAAGTGGATAAAAATGCCTATCTTTCTTTTTTCGGGAGTGATGGGATGGGGGATGGTTTGAGAAAGTTAATATCGTTGGGTGGCGCTGGTGTCTGCCACCTTGGAACTAGATTGAACTCGATGTTGCAGTGAGTGCCGTGAAATCACGGGTTGATCACGTACTACGACACTTTCGAAGGACAACCAAAAAGAAATGTACCGACTGATCGCGATGTTTCGATGACGGAATGTGGTCGACTCGCTTCTATCGCCCGCCAGATGGCGCCACGCTGAAGGCGACGTGGAACACCCTTCGTGTCTTTCTGAGAGGGACTTTGCGAAAGAGAGAAAAAAAGCGAGGCCATATTCATCGACCTGTAAGAGCTTATGTATAGGCTGTAATTGTGCTCAGTTCATTAATTTAGTGAATAAAGGAGCCATTAGCTGGGCTGCCACTGACAAAATGAATGACTATTTTTTATATCGTGGATTAAGACGTCGTCGCGGCGACACCTTCTTAGATACATGTCCATGTGCTGTCCATGTACTACTGTACATGTAGACGAAGGAGCGACGAATAGGGCGAACTCGACAGCTTCCACACTGCTCTCTAGTACATATAAGCAATACGTGAGCCCTGGCGAGCGAGGGACGACAGTGGAATCACGGCGCCACCTGACGGTAGGCAGAGTCTTCATTCTCGACCTGACTTTAATAGTCTTAAACCCTGACGTGTTCGGTTCGGTAATCACTCGAGCGCGATTACCAACCACTTAAGTGTGAGGAACTGCTGGAAAATATTCTAAACACTTAATTGAAGGACATGAGTCAAATAAACGATAATCGGCTAATCGTATGGATCATTCCGTAACCATCGCTCTGCGAAATAATGCCGTAAAACAAAGTTGGCGTTTCCTGATTTTGTGTTTGTTTTTTTGTGATTTGATAGCTCGCGAACGGCGAAGCACAACACCATCAAATTACAAATATATATTCAAGACGTCCTATTCTCATTAAATTTACATTGGATGCAGGTCCACAAATTCTAAGGAGAACGCCACTTATTGCAGTAAACAAAAATATCACCGTGACGCCGGATATCGTTTTGAATAATATCGCGCATCACTATTTCTCCGTTATATGATCCTGGACAAAAGGCAGGTCCTTTGGGCCTGTATTTAAATAAAAATCATTAATTACGTTGAGTCACTCAAAATGGATTCAACTGATCGATCGATACTCAATGACGTCGCACCCACCGCGGCATTGAAACTGAACCCGACTAGTAGATGGCAGCACTGTCGTTGCGACCTCCGCCTCCCCCTCTTCCCCCCCCCCCCGTACAAAATGTATTACTAGTACAACACAGGCAGCAGTTTGTCGTTGGTGTCTACGAGGGCGCTCCCATCGGTCACAAAGAAAACGTCCCGTCAGTCTCATATATATACAGAGAAAGCGAGTCGAGATCGGCTTTTCTCTCGTCCCCAGTTCTCATATACACAAAGAATCCCGTCCACTCTGCGCTCTCGAGAGCAAACACAACATTATGGGTAATGACCGCTCTATACGGGTTTCGGGGGGGGGGGAGGTTGCCACGGTTACCGCTACTATGGAAACGACGGCCAGGGTAGGGCCATCCTCATGGAAACTGTGGGACCCGTGTTCATTGTCTCGCGGTTGCAGCGATGGCTCGGGAATCGAGACGGTATCGGGGGGACTTCGATGGATCACTATCGAGACGGAATGATGCTTCTTCTAGAAATAGGGAATCCGTATTTGATGTGGTCAAGTTCATTCGTGTCAAATTCTTGTTTGCAATTCCTTGGAACGCAACGTCCACTTTAGTCCGACCATATTGTCTAATTATTGAAACTATTTCATCGAAGTACGGGAACGTTTTGGGGATTCGCGATTTTCTGTTTTAAGACTGGCCGTGACATGAAATTTCTGTCAATGTTAGAATGACATGCCGCGATTTGAAAAGTTTCCGAGCATTTGGTTCGGTGTCTGGGGAAACGGGATCTATTTTTTGTGGACAAATTCTAGAGTTCGCTGTACTGTTGACATCGTGAACGTGGCCATCTATCGTTTTGAAGCGACCGCAAGAGGAGGAGCGCAGACCCATGGCCGGGATAAGAAAGGAGTTTCGAGATGAAAGACGATCGCGTTTGGCAAGCTAATAAATTGGTAGAAGAAAAAAAAGGAATTCTCCGATTTCGTCAGGTGGGATCAGATTAGACGGGGGCCACTCTAAATCGATTTTCGACTACACCAGCGAAGTGCTACGTCGATTGGTCGATCTCATTTAACCCGCCGTACGTAGCCTGTGGCGACACCTATCGGAGAAACCAGCGCAACTATAGCGCTGAAATCTGTCACGCGGGTATCGGGATCGCGAGTTCAATTCCCGGCCGAGAGATCTCTGAAATTATTCATGCGAGATCAAATTCCTACACACTTGGGAGTTGAAAGTATCAAGCAGGCGCTGACGTCACTGGAGAGGTCGAGAGTCACTGACGTCACAGGAGAAAGAAAAGGGGTCTCGAACCGACGTAGCGGAGTGAGACGATTGGAGATTTTGATTGGGTTGGTGCTGCACTCTGGTGGCGGGCGAGTATTGTGCTACCCCTTGCAATCACACAATGCACCAGTCAGATTCGGTTTTATTTTATTAGAGAGGAAAATAGGTCACGAACTGAAGTGTCTCGTCTCTGGGTTTTGGCCAACCCCCGTGTGTTTGAGCCTAGCGTCCCCAGCGCCGCCCGGCGAGAGAAACTGGCGCTAATCCAGACGAGCCATCGATTTCCATTAGACGTGCCGCTGTTGTGGGCTCGGCTTAGATCAGTGCAGGTGTGGCAAATCTGGCGAAGCGTCGGACAATGCTGCCAGATAAAACGGGAGTAATGGCAATTAGCGCGGCCATAAAGCACGCTGAGTTGTCGTAACCAATAATCCGTGGTCCACAGACACAACCTTTATATATATATAGCGAGGAATATTTTCATCTATTCCAGCAACTATGTCGCACCGGAAGTTGAATAAAGATGAAGCCCCTCCCCATGGTAACGAGTAAGACGAGTGAGGTAATCTTATTGGGAATGACTATTGATTGGACATTTAGATAGCTGACTTTCATTTCCTGTTAATCTAATTGAAGACGCACCACCATGGCTCCCAACTGATTCCGATCAAGAAACTAGAACTTCAAATTTGTGAATCGTTCAAAATTATGTTCCTTCGTGGGGGTGGGGGTGGACGTGGAGTGATAAGGAAATAAAATAGTATTTCTCCCCATTTACATCATTTCACATTTTACGTTTTGCTCTATGGAGATGTTATTTTGTTCGGGGCATACATAACCAGCACAAGCTAGGGACGATTTCAAACTAACGCACGTGTTCAACCCAAACAGAATGACATTTCGATGAATGAAATGGTGAGATGTTCTCGAATGTTGCTTATGACGTCAGACACATCTGATAATTTTCAGTGTTAGTGCGTTGTGCCTCGAATACTGTTGTACTCGTAATTATGTGGATAATAGCCGCGCGTTGCTCGTAGCTCTCTACTGTTTCCAATGTCGTTGGTTGGCGCCCTATGAGGCGAGTGAGTGGAGTGAGGAGAAAGGGCGCCTAAAAACGGATGGGCTACGGATAGGCAACGGATGTGTGACACGGATGTTCCCTCGGACCCATATTTTTTATTTGTCGCGCCACACGCTGTGTTATGGGCCCCACATGGCCCGAGAAATCCAATTTCGCGGCAGTTCGACTCTGTCTTTATACGGAGCGATAAAGAAAATGTTCGTAATAGTTGCCCGCTTCTCATTCTCTTTCTCCGGTTTCTCTCAGCTCCTTCTTTACCCCCTTTCTTTCTTTCTTTCTTACCTCTTCCCGTCGTCGTTCTCCCGTCTTCCGACACACACCCGACGAAGGACTCGCGCCCCACCGGCAAATATATTCACGTCCGGAAAACTGATGACCCGCTCGAATTCTGCCTACGTCACGACGTCCGACATTTGCTTTTTTAAATAAACGCGACCGCTGTGCACTTCACCGGGAGGAGATTAAAATACCCCGGTCACATTGTAAGCGCGCTCGACATATTTGAAGTGTGCCCGGGGTTGCGACAAATGGGACTTTGACGTCGCGGACGTCTTCCATGTCTTACTATTGGACATCGCGTATTGATAATTGATTAGATCAGCTATTCGGACATTGCCAAGCGTGCATTTAAGAAATTTTATTTAATGAAAAAATCATTTAAGTTTGTGTTAAATTTTTTTAATGACAAGTGAGTGTGTTTTTATTCTTCGCAAAAGAAGCCGACAACAAAAGAATAGTTATATTATCATTAGAGAAATATCCCGATTCGTTCGGCTAATCCCCACCATAAGGGATTCATTCGCAACACGTGATTTAAAAAAAAATTAGGCATGAAAATTAAGAATTTCTTCATAATGAAAATGTATTTTCCCCCTGTTTCGTGAAATATTACGCCGAGGTATTCATTGAATGAAATAATTAGAAATTCTACATCACTGGTAGCCCGTGTTTGGCGCACGTGAGAGCGACGACAGCGCCATTTTGGTCAAGTGGTGATGTCATCTTAAAATATTCTAATAATCCGGATGGACTAAATATAGCAATAGCTACTTATTATTTTAGGTTGGTGGCTGATTTAAGTTTGAATTTGTGTTCGTTCGTTGCTGTGATCCGCTATAGCAGATTCTGGGCTTCATAATACTGCTTTGATCATAATTATATAAGATCACGTGGTCGATTGATATTTAAAAGTCAAACGCACCCCCAGTCCAGCACTTTTGTGATGGGCGAATTGCCATTCGAGAACGCGTAGTTAACGTTCTTGTCATATCGCGTACTAGCGTTGCGAGTCCATGTCTCAACGCGCCCCAGTATTTCGAACAAGTTTGGCTTCTGAAACAACGTACCCCAAAGTCCATGTTCCGCGCATCCACTTTATCCAGCATCGAGTTTCTCAATCTTTGATGTCAACACAATAGGATTGCTCTTTTATTCGCTGTATCTTTGATCTCAGTTTGTGCGTCTACGTTATTGGTCCATTTGTCGTGGTCCACACCGGTGGAACCATGGATTTGGGGGCGCTTCGAAAAGGCGGCCCATGTCTAGCTAACGAGAAAAGCTCAACAGATAACTAAATTGTTGTAACGCAGAGTTTATATTTTTTTAACGATTCAACAGTCTGACAATCTTTGAACACTAATATTGAAAACCGAAAAGAAAAGTGCTTGATCATTGAATCAGTTGCGAGAAATTCGCGTAAAAGTAACACCCTGTATATGGTTATAAAGGGAACTTCGTGAAAAGTTCCCCCTGAACGTGGCTTCGTGCAAGACACCGGCGCTATCCAATTTAACAGCGCTCCGGGTGACCAAAGTCTCTGTGCTGGCTTTTCGAAAATGCGCATTCAAATTGGGCCTGTGGAAATAATTCAAATTTATTTTATTTTACGCAAAAATACACTCAGTGAAAATTCCAACGTTTTCATGGAAGTTGAAGAACCACCCTTATAATTAATTGAAGTGTTAATTATTTCTCGTTAAAAACAAACAATACAAATCATCCCTTCTATCAGTGACGCATGCTATGCGACACCAGAATTAGAACAGAATTTCAGATTAGGTTTTAAAATTCTGGATTTGAATCGAGCTTTGGGTGACCAATGACCACCATCTCTGACAGCGCCATCTTTGGGTTAATACGAACTGTCAATGACATTATGCGGGGCTGAGAGATAGAGAGAGAGAGGAACATAAATATTTTGACAGATTTCTTGTCACCATTTGTTGGTCCAGATTACATATTAATCTCGGTTGTGCGTGTCACTCATCAGAAATCGACGTTTCTCTTTGTCCATCCTCCACGTTGCCAATCGGTTGGTCCTACTCTGTACTTTGACGGTCATCGATTTTTCCTCCTCCGCCCGTCTCTTTCAATGTCGCCACCAAACTTTTTTAGCGGCTGACCTGCCTGCTGATGGAGGGGTTGAGGGGTTGAGGGGGGGGAAGTTGAAAGGGGATTGTAAGGGCGAAAAAAGTAGGTCGCCCGGGGCGTCATGGTAGAACGTGGTATTACAGATGGTGCTGCGATCGTTAAGGGATGCGGCCGCCATCTTGTTTCGGGTACCGACTTTTCTCCGTTCAGTTCCGCGGAACCAACACCGGAAATAAAATGATGAGGTTTCCGAGGCGATGCGGACAGGAAACTATTAAGTCATTTCCAGATCACAATTTATTTCTATTTCCTTGAACCTTCTGATTTGTACTAATTGTTATTATTAAAATAGGAAAGCGTTCAGCCAGGGAACAGCCCATCTCAGAAGTTTATAACTAACCCAATTCATTTTATTATTTATTCTGTTTAAAGACGAGGTCAGCCGAGCCTAAAACGTGATGTGATAACTGATAAGATTTAGATCTGAGGATTGATGAAGGTGAAATGTATCATAGTTCCGGGAAGTCAACGGATTTCCGGTTGGTGCCGGCGATGCCGTCTTTACGGTGGTGCGTCAACATTTCAGAAATTTTACCAACTTCCTTGATCATACTTATGGACCTACCTATTACGCGAAAACAGCGCAATTCAGAGAGTTCCGTATAATTTTTAAATTTCTGTTTAATGCCGTGTTTCCTGATAATCCTTATGTCTGAATTTCCAAGATGTCCGCTTTATCTCGAACGACGCCGATGCGCGACTCGCTGTAAAAAGAGAATTAGCCAGGAGTTGTGGAGAAGCGAGGACGAAGACAACCAGGAGGAGGAGAACCAGGAGGAGGAGGAGGGCCGTAAAATTGGCGAACGAAAAGCGAAATTGAGTTTGGAAGTTAATGAGGACGAGGGGGAGATGATCTGCCGTTCCAAGCAAAGGTTAGGAGGTCCGGTCGAAGCGAGAGACCGTCGAAGGTGACCGTCACTGACCCTCCACGACTCCCCGGCGCCACCCCCGACCCATCACCTGAGACCACCTCGCCGTTTGCCACCGGAAATTAACTGCAGACACGGACGCTGGTGGTGCCAATTTCTCCAAGAGCGAAAATGCCTGGAAGGTCATGGGAAGGCCACGGAAAGGGCATGGGACAATTGCCCGGGAAAAAGTAGGGTGGTTTGATGTCGGGCATCGAGGCAAAAAAGGATTAATTAAGGGAAATGACGTCTACTGCCGCCATTTAGTTAACACGAAGGGGAGTGTAATCTTGACCAGACTGGTTTAATTCTGAAAAAAATGTGTTTCTTGATTTGTTTTCTTTGATTCTGACACGAATTCAGAGTGTTGCTAAAGTGGTTCTCTCGAGATACTAGCGTTTCCGAACAAATACCCCACCGGAGGGAGCCACCTGGTTATTTTGTCTAGCCTAGGCCATGGACCTACCTTCAGGAATGTTCAACGAAACGAGTCCACCATCTCCTTTTCGCCTATCGAGATCTTTCTAATCCTCCTGGGTGTCAACATTTGATTGACAAGAACATAAATATACAGTGTTTATTGTTGTTAAGCATGTGCCTCTGAAATCAGGTTGATCGGGTGCCAACCGCCCACACAATAAACCGAGTCGTCTTAAATCGAGACACTCGAATAGACTCAGATCTTAAGTCATACGCTTGGTCAACTTTTCAATAAGGTCTCTGTGACTTCTCGAACACCCTTGTGAAGGTCAAAGTAACCCAACGTACGAGTTGTTCCGTTTTTTATTTATTTATTTATTATTTGTTTAGCGAAATGCTGTTTCCAATTTGTTCCAATTAATTCGGTGCCATTTTCTTTTAGACAACGTCACAAGATGGTAATCATCTTGAACAAACAAATTTTGCTCAAACAAATATACTTTTTGCACCTCTTCATCTTCATACATGTTCCAAAAACTACTTGAAATCCACAATTTGTCTATTTTCAAAGGCGATCACATTTTAATGTTCACGTACATGTATATATTTTTCTAAAATAAAAGTAAATGTGTGACCTGACAAAGCAAATGTCGAGCAAGTCGTCCTAAAGAATGCGCCTCAAATGTGTTCGCTCAATTTGAAGTCTCCCGAATTTGGAGTGCGGTGACGTCGCGCCCGGTTGACCTTTGGAACGGAGCCCGGCAGCATTGGGGGCGCGTAGGAAAGTTTGAGCCAAGCGGCAATAACCGAAATGACAGTTACATGAATACCAAAAAAGAAGGAAGGAAAAAAGTGCCTTCGCACATGACGGAACGTCTTTTTCGGTCGCCAGCAAATTTGTCAGAAGATAAAGCTCGGAAAAAAGAAATCGCGCTGATTTATTTTTTTTCTCCCTCCCGACTTTTCCTTCCTACGACGGCTTGACCAAAGCCCACGTCTGAGAAATGAGTTTGGGGAAGAAGTACGAATACCAGGACGTATTTCCTACGCGTAACCAAAGAGTGTAGAAAATCTAGAGTGCATGGGTTTTTGTATTTTGAACGGAGCGCTTTGATTGACTGAATTTGTGTTTACGTTATGCATCTGTACAGTTTCGTTTTGGCTACGAAGAAACATTTTCCTAGGTCGACAGAGTCCAACTGACTCGGGTCAGTTAGCCTCAACTAGGACGCCCCTAGTGGTCAGATTGAAGTCGGTGATCGATCAACGCCAAAAACGACACTCACACAACGTTATCAAAATTGACGAGAATCCGTTAGGAAAATGATCTCTCAATTGATAACGGCTTGAAGACAGCACTTGTAATTGATCGAGTCGTTCGCAAGATTCACCACCAGAGGGCATCACGCGCTTCGATGCCAGTCGCGGATACGAACCTAATCAGGGAGAATCCTGAAGCCAGGGCACATCATCTGCCTTAAAGATTGAGTTTGAAGCGCGAACATCTGGTGAAGCATGTGAGGATGGGTCGTAAAATATTTTAAAATTATGGTTTCCACAATTTATATAGAAAAAAAGAAAATGACAATTTTTGCGATACAAATGTATATCTCGACAATGTTGTTTTAGTTAATAGTTAATATAATTAGTTAATATAAATTAATTTTTAAAAAAATGTTCTATGGTGACTCCTCAGAATTGGAGCCGACGTTTGTTAGTTTCACTTGTTAGCCAACACAATTTGTTCGATTTGAAGTTGCAGACGTGTTTAACCCTTAGACCATTGAGCGAGCAATGCCTGTAGGCGTCGTTGATTCCGAGCGAAAGGAGGCCAGACTCGGTGTTTGACGTCTGGACGGACGCCTGTGTACATGTATTTACGAGATCCAGAAACTGGCTGGATGTAATGCGTGTTGTTGCACGAGTAATGCATGAACCACCATGCGTGCATTCCCATGGCTCGTGCCCCCCTCCCTATTACAGGGACAACAACACCCCCACAACCCCCAACAACCTCCAATCCCACCACCACCACCACCAACAGTTCCTCCTCTCCACATCTACTTCTCGCGTACATGGCCCCTGGGAGGGTTCGAAAAGTAGTGACCACTACCAAGCTCATTTGGATCGCCGTCCTGGCCAAACTCCATCATCACTAAATTTGGCATTTCTAGTCTGTCTTCAGCTTTCAGTTGAGGAGAAAATCCACATGTGCGATCATTACAGTATAACCTCCGGGTTAAACTACTTTTCTCTAGCGCCATCTAGCGAACGTCTCTGTCGATGATCAATCGAGGTCCGTTGACAAAACCCCAAATCGTGGATAGAACTGATGATTAGTGATTGAGAATAGGTCCAGTCCGACTCTGGCGCCACCTGGTGCGCGCATCACCTCATTTCTGGCGTCCTGCCTCTTGTTAAACCCCCGTCCAGAAGAATGACTTCCGGCTATCAAAATTCTAACAATAAATAAATGAAGCTGCCAGAACGATGTCTTCGAGGTCAGTGATATCCGCTACTTTTTGATTCCCACTCTGTATCTATTTGTCCTCTGCGGCGGAGCGAGAGAGGAGCGGCGTTCCTGGAGTGAGGGGGCGTCCTGACCCCCGAGAGCTGGAACCATCCGGGCCAGACCGACGCGAGAAAACTCCTCCCCTCACCCCGGTGAACACACACACACAATAATCGATAAGCGCTAGGGCGAGACACGGCACCCCGCTCTCACTGAAGGCCCGACATCGAGTTAAACCCGCGCAGAGATCAGGGCGCGTCTCACATTCCACCCACATTGGCCGCCCAATCACCACCGCCACGCTAATATATTACGTTTCGATCGAGGAGGAGGATTTCATTAGGAATTGATCTAGTTGCTTCAGGACGATGAATTTAAAAATTGAGTGGGGTCCAACGGAATGCCAACGGAAATTAGACTAATTAACATTAATTTCATATTGTTATGGTCAGGATCAAAATCAGTCTTGAATTCAGTCGCGTACAATAAAATAGTGTTATTTCAGTTTTGAAGATAGTATACAGTTTTCGTTGATATATAAGTAAATTGTAGGTTTACATCAAATGCAGAAGTATATATGCATATTTGTAAACTCATCAATGATTTCTGTCTATAATGCTGTATTATTACCTTATTTCCATCATTTTGCGGCATTTTGTTGTGTACTTGTTTGCTAATGTTGCCTCGTTGTTGTTTTCGAATGTTATCCCAGACATCACCAATGCGATACCTGGGACAATTATTATTCTGCATCGTGTTTAATTAAAAAAATAATCAAATAAAAAAGTAAGATTATCTCGGATTTCACTTGTCATCCGAAGACAGTAAACAAAAGATGACGTCGCATCATGTGTGCCTTTGGGTTCACAGAGGGGTTGCCGAGGCGACCACAGAACACCTATCTTTTAACCATAGCTCGCTATACAGGGTGAATTTAAAAAAAAGGGATCCGTAGCATAAAATCAGAAATCGGTCTTCAATCGATTCCATTGAAATTTGGCGCCTTAGTGCAATTCCTAGACATCATCATTCCTATTATTCAGATATAAAATGGCAGATATAGAATGAAACGGTACAGTGCATGAGGCGCAGGTAACATAATCCGCACAAGCGCATCGTCCGCACTCCCCGTCATTTGCCCAGAGTGGACGTCAATTCGCTCCCCCGGGATTTGAACCTGAAACTCTCTCTCTCCACTACATTAATGCGGTCCAGCTGAGTGAGGGAGTGCCCTCTGGTGGTCAGACTCGATTTTATGATCAGCCTCTTCTAGACCTTTCAGTTCGTTGATCCAAGTGTGACTATACACCTATCTCGTTGCGCGTCAAACGAACATGAAACGAAACGGACAGCAGCGCCCCCGAGGGATAGGTGTTGTCCCCAATCCACGGCCCCAACCGAGCGCATTATAGGGCCCTCTCCCCGCCCCACCCCCCACCCCCCTTCATGTAGGCTGGTACAGAGAGAGCAAATTGGCGAGTGCATCAGGATTTGTGGATCCACGGAGGTTCCACCGCGGCTCGGTTATTAATCATCGGAACAATAAAAGTGAGAGCTCGCGTCAGGCACAATGCAATTTCCTTTGAGTCGTTTAATTTTAATGTGTGCCATGGCGAGTGATGGGCGAGGCCTCACTAGTCAGGAGCGGCGCTGGCTCGTTTTATTTTCTAGGGGAATGGATCCGTAGAGGGGAACAGATGAGGGACGAGTCCATACAACTGGAACAATCCGGAACAGTGTTTCTCAATCAACTTCTTTCTCCTCAATAAAGCAGTGTGCAAATCACGTAGACCGCACTTTCTATAGGCTCTTTTATCGTCTCGCTATTTAGATTTGCGAGGTGATGGCTGGGTTGCAATTATCACCGGTAGGGGCGCTCACTCACACGAGGTCCTCCTCAAAAAGAGCTCTATGGATGAATGATCGATTGTCATTGTCCAGAAAGTAACGCGCCAAAATGTGTTAAATGTTTCTGCGATAATTGTCAGATAATTGCAAAAACTACCTGATTCTCTGGTACGCCAAAAACAATTATTTGATGGTTGATGTACAGTATAATTCAAATCGAGTGTCCTTGTCTGGCCTTCGATAGCTCACCAACGGCGTAACGCACAGTCATGAAATTTACACGGGATTACCTGCTGCTAAAAATGTTTGTTTAGGAGGTTCACCGTTGATTGAACATCTTAAAACCTCCCAGGTAGGCGACCTGTACATTTTGCCTGCCTAACCTAGGCTGCCTAGGAAAGGAATCTTTAACGTCCCGATATCGTTACCTGTCGGTTACCTATCGTTACCTATTCGTATACCTTATCGATTCCTGTTACAATTTGTGGGTGGCGCCATCTAGTTACTGCAGCGAGAACTCTTGGGTCTTCGCGGCTGCCCCGAAACCTTCACAGGCTCGAATGACACACGCATGCCTGTTGAAATTATCCGCAGCAGAGTGGCGCAGTGGAAGCGTGCTGGGCCCATAACCCAGAGGTCCGTGGATCGAAACCATGCTCTGCTAGCTTTTTTTCATTTGTAGTTTTTTTCCCAACAGCCTCAAATCTAACCGAGAACAAAATAATAAAAGGGCAAAACACGGCGACATCCTGGACACGACTGGAGTAACGACGACGTCCGAGTTAGCAAAACTCTGCAAGATACAAAAAATTAAAAGATAACGAATTATCTAGAGCACGCGTCGGGAATCGAACCCGGGACCGCCGAGCCACAGTCAGTACTCCGAAAGAAGGCGTGTGAAGTAATTTCTCTCACCCGAAAAATTCCAAAGGTGTCGACCGGAATCGAAACCGCAGTTACGTGACACGAGAAAGACACGCTATCCTCTCCACTACTCGACATCTCTGGGATTATCTGCTGTAATATGCCACAAATTCTACGGGTAATGCTATAATTTTCCGGACCTTTCTGTTGCTGCGTTCATGAGATATGAGTTTCCCAAAATTCGTTTTGGCTTTGCATTACCAGGTCGCCTCCTAAGGGAGGGCGGGAAGGAAGGGGAGGGTAAGGGCGCCTCCTTTAGGGTGGAAACGCTGGTGGACCGACCTTCTTAAGAAATATTTCAAGATTGCTGACGGCTTTGCAGAATTTGTAATCATGGCCTGAAGTGCAAGTTTGATTTGAATTGAATCACTGAAATCCTTCCTTAAGACCATCCTTAATGATTGATTCCCTATCATTCTAAGTAGTTCATCTTTGCTCGCGATTTCACGTTCTAGTAATCCTAGGCAATCACCGATAATATAGATTTCATCAATTATTCGCTAGATGGCGCCAATAAACACCAGTTTAGCATCCGGACCCACTAGATTGTCCTAAATTATCGTATCGCCATCTAGTGAGCAACGAATGAAACCTACTTTATCGGTAGACTCGCTCAAGGCGATGGCGCGAATTTGCCATATAAGTAAGTTCCCTAAAATGATATAGTGGGTAGCTATTTCTAGATCTTTTCAGCTCGTTGATAATCTTAAGGTTCGTGTTTGCGAGCGACCATCAACTTATATCATTATCGATAATTCTTCCGGAACCATTTCCTAAACCGAACCGATTTTCTGGAACGCCACATTTGGGGATATTGTGGAGACGGGGGGAGTGGATTTTTAGCTCCTGTTTTCGCCGTCCGAAAATCTTTGTCGCTGGAAAAGAAACGCCATATTTGGCAGACATTTTTATTGTCGTTTTTATGGTGACCGCGCCACCGTGCGGCCATTACGCCGGTCTGTGGAGTAAAGAACGTCAGATGTAGCATTTTGATAAAAGCGCTTCAGCTTTTTTAGTAGCAAGCTCGTGGCGCCATCTAGTTGCTGTAATGAAAACTCCCAGCCATATGTCAAACGTTTTGCGAACCTTTTCATGCGGTTATTTGTTACGGACAAACTATTTATAATTTTTGCGTTTCTCTCACGACAACACATCTGCAACAGCGGCTATTACGCTGATGTTTCGAGAGAGGGCGCGCACAGTTTTGCTTTGTGCGTGACATTTGTTTCGCGTCACGGAAGACAGAAAAATTCTTATAAAATTACGTCTCTTGAAATATGGCCGCCGCTAGACATTTACAAGTTTTGTGTTTCCGTTTCCAAACGTGACATCAGTCATCTAGACAGCCATGGGGTGTGCGGCTCAACTGACGAAATTCAGTCTCTGGTATCTATTGTCGATTCCAATCAAGTTTTCACGCTGTTACTTACGTAGTTTACTTTTCGAAGATGTCTAGAAATCGTGTCATTAATGAGTTGGCAGGAAAGGCAGGCTATGTTGAATTATTCAATTTAGTAAAGTGTAAAAACATGATGTGAGAACAGAAACTTTCGAGTTAATTGATTGGCTGATTAGTTTGTAGAGTATTTTAAGTTTTTGATTTTATCATGAGCAGCTACCGCTCAAGGTAATGCACTGCGCTATTACTTCAACTTTGTGACTGTGCAGTTAATTTGTAGGGTCATTTGCAGATGTGCGTTTTTGATGGCCTTATGGATTTTTTGTAGGGTTTGTTCAGAATTTAACGATTAAAAATAGTTTTTACGAAAAAGAAACTAAATTTGGGAATTTGGTGTGAGTTGTCGCAGCTGGTGGTGCACCTTCTTAAAGTTTTGAAGTAGCTTGTGTTCTATACAAATACGGAAATAGTTATCTGGCCACACAGGACTTCTTTTTATTTGTCGCGTTAACAAATTCCCAGTAACATTTCATTCCCGTAGGACAAACGACTAGCGGCTCATTTCTCTTTTCTTTCGCGTCTCGGGGGCGTGGAGTGTTGAGAGCGCTCTCTTCCGCTCACCAACAGCATCACCCGCGCCGCACCCGCTCTCTCCGCTCCAAGGACGCGTCTAATCTCGCTATCGCCATTTTTTGGGAGCGCTCACCAAATAGCGCTCGGATGCTGCGAAAAAGCGCTCCCGCCGACACTCTCCGCTCATCTTTCGCTTCCCTCGGTGACGCTCTCGGCAACTGATGCGGCGTCGGCGGTGGTTGTAGCGTCGTTGCCATGGCGACCATCTCTCGTCGCTCCGCCGCGCGTGCAATCCACCCGCTACGATCGTCGGCGAATCGTAGCCGAGAAACGAATGTCGACGGTGGCGACACTCGTGCTCCGCGTCCTACCACCATTACATATACTCGATGACCGAGGGTTTTTCGGTTTCTCGAAAAATAGTTACAATCACCTTTCGCAGTTACCTCTCTCGAGTATGATCAGATAAAGACTCCTGTCGTTTATAAAACGGATGATACGCTTGAAATAAAAGCGAAAGTTTACTAATCTTATTTTTTTTAAAGTACAAATTTGATTTTACTGGCCCAGTGAGTGGTTACTGAATTCAGTGAGGCTAATTCAAGAAGTGCTGGGTACGATTGTCGTCGAACAGACGTCCCGCCGGCGCACGTATCCACACCCTCCTCCGGAAGAGGCCAGGATACGCGTCCACACGTCACCGAATGACGTCACGGGCCGCCGCGATTTGGTCGACGTCAATTGCGTAGGATTTTGCCTTGGCCTCTGCGCCTTTTCTCACTCCCCCCCCCCCCTCCCTTCCCCGATCCAGGACTCTCGAGGTGCTGGTGGTGGTGGTGGTGGTGATGGCCATAACCTTGATCCAGTTGTTCCGTCGCCGAATGTGGGTCAGGGTCCCTCCCCTTCCTCTACCGAATCCGGTTTTGTATCCCGATAGGCAACTCGCGCACTCCCCGTAATGGGTTCCACGTAGGACGACGGTGGTGGTTCTATTTTTAGCTGGCGCGATTCTATATTTACATTTTGCCGCAGGACCGGCCCTGGTCCCGGTCCTGGTCCCTGGCACTCGCGCGCGCAAGCACCGCTACAATTTATCCAATTTGCGAACAATCGAGGAATATTTTTTTGGTGTCGAGTCTCCCTCTCTCTTTCTCTATCTCTCTCTCTGTCAAGGTTTGTTTTTGAGTTCCCAAAATATCAGAGTGCAGGAGGTGCCTGGATTGAGGAGGAAGGTCTCGGCAAATGCCGCACGAACGTCACAACAAACAACAATAATGAAGGGGAATTGGAAACCCGCGTTTCATCCCATTTAAAAAAAAACAATAAACAACATGGTAGAGTGGGGCGTGAATTCGGATAATTGTGAAGTTAGCTTCGAAAATAATAATGATTATCGATTACTGAAAGTCGAATGAAGTTGGTTACTGGTAAAGTAATCAATTACTACTGTACCTCCGACTTTCACAAATCGATTACTTCAATGTATGAAGGTTGAAAACATAATTGATATAAAATAGTGTGGAAACACAGGAAATTCTTTACGAATGATGGCATTGTACAAGTTACCGAAACGATGCTAGTTTTGTTACTTAATCTTAGCAATTTTTCATTCATGTGAAAGACGTTGCCGCATGTTCCAGCCAAGTGAATTTATGTCTGGAAATATTTCACGCTGCCAAGAGCGTAGATCAATCTTTTATCCTCATGGGACACATTGTTCCGTACAACGTGATTTCCACCTTACACTCCCACTTCAACAATTTGTAACAGTGACGAGGTAGGCATGCAGGTGCCGTGATCACGGGTTCAATCCCCGCCAGACAGAGATCTGTGAAATTTTTCAGGCACGAGACACTTCACTTGAAAAGAGGTCTCGAACCGACGTGGCGGAATGAGGGGATGAAATAACTGCCAGATGCTGTACTCAGGTGGGGAGAGGAGTTCATTTGTGCTGCCCCGTGTTGTCAGGCAATCACACAATGCATCGGTGAAACTACTCAGTTCTGCTGTAGGAGTTCTACAATGATATATCCACCACAGTAGAATTATGATAGAAAAGCAACTCTTTTGTCTTTTTCCTTCAAAAATTATAGACAGCGTACGTAAAACATCTTCCGACACTTTCTAATTCTTTCGCGACTTAAGCGCTGCTATCGGTTTCATATTTCAATGGACCAGTTCGGTCGCGGCTTATCGAGGAATGCCGAACAGAAGCCTATTGTTTGTTCCACAGAGGCTGGTGTACTTCGAATAACAATAGAATCTGTACGAAAACCCCATCCCAATACGAGCGTCTATGCAGTTGTGTACAGTGCTATTCGAAATACTTCGAGAAGGGTGGCGTCAAACATTACAATTGCGTCACTGGTTGTAACATTCGATGACACTTTGAAAACTGAAAATTAACGGAGGTAATTTGGAGGAGTTTTGAAATTTATGTCTGAAATTGGATTTTTAATTTCTTAATGAGTCTACTTTTCAAAAACCTGGTTCGATGCATACTCTTATTAATAAGAGAGGATAGTTCTGTTCGGGACATAGGATAAATGCAGATATTTACTGAATGCAGGATGGTTGTTCTCTGTTTTTTGGCAATGATGGAATTAACCCCAACTCCATATTGCTGCAGACAGCATCGTTTCAACCGAATTACTGTATGTTGCTGCCCCGTGTCGCGAGGCAAACACACGATGCAACGGTGAGACAGGAGTCACGACAAGATCTCGCGAAACTTCGAGTTCCCCGCTAAATTAATTATCTTTTTTAATCTATCTGTCACTGATTACGGAAACACGTCGACGGTTGCCAAAATTAGTTTCCCGCACAAGTGATACAGTTTCTATAGTAATCCGCTCAAATCGAGATAAACAAGACGGAAGATTAAAATGAAATTGTCAAAGGGGCCTAAATAAATTTATATATCCGTCTGGTAAGCTTGTTAGAAAGAAATACAATTTGGTTTAACGAAACGAATTGATAAATAACTAAATTGATTCTTTTTAAGTTATCTTATGCGTTAACTTTTGGTGTGGTTTATCCAGACTTAATCGAGCCAATGTACGAGTAATATAAAAATCCCCGGTTATAAGGCGAGTTGTTAATGAAGGCTCGTCATGGAGCAGTGACGGCGGCGCGGACTTCTAAAGAAAAAGCCCACGGGGAAGTTTAGAAACATCCGCCTGAGACCCGTGTCGAAGGTGTTGGGAGCCCCCTTAACTAGAACTAGATCCAGGGTTTATTTAAAGTCGGGGGCTGAGGAGGTCACGGAACGGCGAACCAACCTATCGTATTTGCGCAGTGTATGCTAATACCTCGGTTTCATTAGGACCGTCGCTGCGTTTGCAGACGTGGGGGGCGTTCCGTCATCCAATTTAATTTCTAAAAATAAGATGGATTAAGAGAGACACGGAGCTGTCGATCTTTAACGAAGCACATTATACGCGCGTCATCCAATCAGATAAATTTGGAAATTTTAGTCCAGTGGAGATTGTATATTGAAGGCTATTCGGGGTTGTCGGGGGTCGCGCTGTTATGAATTCGACGGAAAGGTCGAGCAGTACATTTGGAGATTGAACTGTGGATGTTTATCTTCGTCCTGTATTCGGCCCCGTTTTGCGTCACCCTGTACAGATTGTGGCCATCGCGACTGGCCACAGATAGGCGTGATTAGTGTTGCCATCTATCGGTCAGTGACGACAACGGATAAAGTGAATTTCCGATTCGGACAGTTTCCGGGTTTCAGGACAGATGCTCTCGCATTCGACATGTGAAGACTAAGCTCGAGTTACTCAATTGATTTCGATGAAATTGTGACGAGACAATGTGAACAATCAGACTGAAAATATTTCCAGTTTGTTTATTCGTACTTTGTCCGATTACACGAAGATACACACTTTAAGAAATAAATTAATATGAGCCGAGCCACCAGTAAATGTCAACTAATAATTTGCATTTTCTTTTCTTTATTACTGTAGTATTGTTGTCCTTATTATTTAAAAGGGTTTATTATTTTTATCAAGGGTTTGTCAAGGTTGAGTTACGAATTTGAGGAGACTGAACATTCTGACGTCACCAAGTTTGATTTTAGTTTGTTTCGAATGTCCGTCGTTTCAGTTTGACTAATGGTGTGCGTTTTGTTTGCAGACTGTGGGCCGAGGTGTTCCATGTGAGCGCCCAGGGCAATGTCAAGTGGCAGCAGGTGTCGGAGGATCTGGTTCCGGTCAACATCACCTGCATCCAGGACACCCCCGAGTGTGTGTTCCACATCACCGCCTACAACTCGCAGGTGGATAAGATTCTCGACGTTCGTCTCGTTCAGCCAGGTAAGCTCGAATCGATTCAATTAATTGGCTCGCCACATCATAATTGAATTTTTTTTTTGGC
>JAQGBY010001442.1:0-29380 GCA_034698785.1 Mycogona germanica | reverse complement strand
CAAGTGAACTTGGTTGTTCCATCATATCCAAAATTACGGATGGTTGTTGCGCTGCTGTGATTGACTCTCCTGAATAATAATTTTTTTAAATTTAAAACAGACCGTAAACTTTATCGAATTTGTGAATTCAGTTGAACGCTTCTCCAATCATTTATCTGCACATGTGTGATAATACTCTGTATAGTAATATATTTATTTGAAATCTTCTCTATGACATAGATAACTTTGACTATTATTATGGCACCATTCATTCGTATTCTCACATAATATCTACATGTGCATTATAACCTGATGGTAATACAGAGTTTCCTTAATCTTAAAATGTAATGGTCTCACCCAAGATCAGCACAGAGATTGTTCCTTGTATCCTGACACGCTGGACATTTGCGGCATTGGCTCAACAAAAGTGTCAGAACCTTGTCACCTAAAATAATCACCGTTATTTATTTCGCTTGCCTTAATACTCAATTGGATCATAAAAATGTGACTCTCCATAAATCCAAAATCAGATTAAAACCATTATCACGTACGCTTGTATAATTACAGCTGTATTGATGTACCTGGTTTAATTGTGGTGATGTCTTCGCCAACGCTTTCCACGATTGCAGCGCCCTCATGACCGGGAATATACGGAAATTTTTGGTCTGGTCTCGCACCAGAAAGAATGGACAGATCCGATTGGCACAGTCCCGACGCGACAATCTACATGTTTATGAATGAAATAATGAATTCAGACATTTCGAAATAGAAAAATTCTTAGTACTAAAATAGTTGGTCCTCGTTGGTTTGGATTACTTACTTTCACTCTCACTTCTCCATTGCTGGGCACTGCAACCGTCACCGTTTCTATGGCGTATGGCTTGCATTTTTCCCAGGCCACTGCTGCTCGACATGTGATAGGCTATTGATATTTAACATACACACGCATTTTGATATATTTTGTGAATTTCGCAGATTACTCGGATATACACAGTGTATGCACAGTTAAATGCACTGTATATCCATTTCTATCCCCCACTGGTCTTTCGACCCCCGTCATAGGCCCCTCTCTTGTAGGATGCTTGCAGGTAACATTTGTAATTGTAATATCCTACTTGGCCCTGGGGGACCGGTGCCTTTTCATTTTTCGGACCACCAATTCTACCAAAATATACTATGAAAAGCTGAAGAAAATAAAGTTAGATAATTCTTTATATCCTGGTGGGGACTGGGATTGCCCTTTAAACGGTATCACTGGTTTCATTTGTCAGATCACTAATTTTATCCAATCGATATGCGATTACAACAATTCTGCATACCAAAATATTTTATGTCATATAATGGGAATCGAATATTTTCAATTTGTCAATTTTTATTTCCTAGAAAATTATTCGTAATTCATCTCTTTAATATTATATTAAATGGTGAATTTGGAACAGGCCGAATGATATATTTTCTTTTTTGAAATTTTGTGTGGTTAAAGCAGGTTACACACAGTTGTTTATAATGAATTCTTTACTTTATGTATTTTTACGAACTTTTACACTTGTAGAGACGAATTCTGATACGGTTACAGTTAAATCAAACCAAAATGTTATTATGGCTTTGAATTTCAATACACATTTGGAATATAATTTCCGTCGAAACTAGGGAGTAGCTGGTATTTTCGGTTGATGTGTCAATGACTTTCGATTAGATAGTTAAAATTAGTTGCTATCACGTAATTTGTAAAAACCATTGAAACAAGATAATAAGTAATACATACCTTTCCTGCAGTTTTTTGAAAATCCATTGTCTTTATACTTTTAGAAAAAAAGTGAGATGTCTCATGCGCATATCTATCGTCAAAATGCGGCCTTCAAACTGCGCTTTGCACATTGAATTTTGATTGAAACACGTTGCACATTGAGCATAGGGTATCCTAGTTTTCAAAACGATTCATGTCGTACGGCCATTTTTCGGAAATCAACGCCGTCTATCGGCAAGAGGGGAAACTACGAAGCGCACCCAATTGTCCATAGGCGGCGATACTGGCGGCTCTGTGCTTCGTAGTTTCCGCTCTTGTCGATAGACGGCCTTGATTTCCAAAAAATGGGCGAACGACATAAATCTTTGAGAAAACTAGGATTTCCTTGAGCGTAACCCAGAACATGAATGCGTTAACATTCAGAAATGACGCAATTCCACTTGGATGACCCGAAAATTTTCCAATAAAAATTGGGTCACATCAACGATGACTGTTCACTTTATTTATTTAATACAAGGCAGTAAATAAATACAAGTAAAAAGCAATCTGTGTTGCTCCTGCAAATCGGGCGCAGATAGCTACCCTTGTTATACTCGCACGGTAGGACGCATTATCATGGTTATTTCGGAAATTTTGACCTTGTTTGAGCTGTTATCGTATTTAAAATAAATGTCTTGAAAGCTAAATAAGGATAAACTGCGTATGTTAATTACGGCAGAGAACCAGAAAGCAACACGCCAACGCTTCTCAAATAATGACTCGTTCATACAACTTTTTTAAACTCCCCTGTAGTCCCACTAATACAGAAGTTGCTGTACCCCTCTTGGTGTTTTTAGACACTATGACGAAGTGCACATTTTCACCAGTACCGGCCACGGGATCGAAATTATCGATAGTCCACGCTGGGAATCGAACCCGCGGGACCGCCGAGTCAGAATCAGTCGCAATACCGACTGGGCTACGACGAGTCGTACTGATTACCTCTTGTCTTCAGAGCTGAACGTCTTATGAATTACGTAAGCACAGTATTACAGCTAGAGGATAGCGTGTTTCCCCGGCGGCCTGTGATCGCGGTTTCGAATCCGGCCAACACCTTCGGAATTTTTCTGGCGAGAGACATTCTTTCGGAATGAAAGTAAAATCATGACCGATATCGGGACGTTAAAGATCCCTTTTCTAGACAAAATTTCCAGGTCGCCTATCTGGAGGGTTCACCGGTGAACCTCCTTAATAAACATTTTTTTAGCACTACAGCTGTATTTGTAACCGCGCGACGCGTGCATATAAGATTGCTTGAACTCTGTATTCTGGACTCGTCGTTGACCTAGATCTACCAAGGCCTCGCTTAATAAGCAACATTCTGAAAAATGTCAAATTGGAGCCACTGACAAAATGTGTCATACATCCACAATTACATGATATCTTAATTGTTCGCTTCGAACAAATTGCAAGCTGTATATGAACAGCATGAGCGGTTGCCATTAAAATAATTGTAGTATATGCTCACTGCAAAAGATTGGTAGCGAATGTTTATAGGTGAGATATGAGTAAACAGAAAAATGTGAGCTGGAAAAATACAATGGTGAATTGATTCACAGGAGAGGGGACGGCTCGAAAATCATGAAAATTCGCATTACACAATATCATGGCGGAACTTCAGTAAAATGTTTCTCAAAAATAACGGGAAACTCTATTGCTCAACATCAACAATAGAACGTACCCTCCGCCAACCGCTTTACGCATAAAACATGATGTATTTTTCGTTCGAATTTTAAATTTCTGTTTTTGAAAATTTGCCTCGAGAGGGAGCAAAATATTCCGGAAATATGTATGCCCGCACTTAAAAAAGAAAAATTATTTTTAAACACTCGGTTGAGCCGTTGATCCCATTTTTTTAAACAACATGTCATGTCGACGTTCAAGTATGTAACGGGAGCGAGAGGAGGATTGTCTTAATTTCGTTTCTCTTTTGCATCTTTCGTTTCACGCAATTTTTTTTTTTTTATCTCCAATTCTCAGCAAGTAGCCTCGTTAATTACAAAGCTGCGATTCGCCGTTATTGTTAGACGTAATTCACTTGTCACCGAAGAGAGACAAGAACGAAAAACCACAGAGCAACAAAAGTGTTTGCCAGGCAAAGGAGTCAGCCCCCGAAGCATTCTGGAAAGACAGAAAAGAGAGTGACGTCGCATCTGAACATAATTGCTCGTAAGTCCCACAGCGCGCATCTTGACGTAAAAATGTGGCGGCGTTGTCAAGCGGCATGCGTCACTGGGATGCCTTTGCACTCGCTGGAATGCTTATTCCGTTATAGTCTTAGCGATAAAGTAGTTCTCTCTCTCTCTCTCTCTCTCATGATATATATATCTTCACAAACGTTTGCCCAACGTGGAACTTCAATCGATAAATTGCAAACAATTGAAAATAAACTAGCCTGGTCGTTGCTGGTCTCACTACTCGTTTGACAATGAGACATTGAAATAATTGGAATTTTTGTTCAAGCATGGGCTTGCATTTTCGGCGCTCAACGAGAATTAATTTGTTGGCTTGATCAGAATTTATCGAGTACTGTCATATGCTAGCGAATTACAGCAATGGTTTATTTTCAATGAATATATATTACACTCGGTAATCGTGACTATGGTGACCCGCCTATTGTGACTACAGCGCGCATTGAAATACAATTTGATAAATGGACACGAAATTGCTTTTGAAAGCTAGGAAATTAATGGACATTTTAAAATATTGCTAAAATCGCGTGAATAATTTATACTCGTTCTAATGTGGATTATTTCACGCTACTCCAAAATAGTAGATATGAAGCCGATGGTAGAAGTAATAACAAAAAATATAGGATAAAAGCAATCGAGAGTCGGCAACAAGGTCGTCAATAAACAATTTCTTGAATAGTGGCTAAAGTGTTGACTATGTTTTGCAAATCTACAATTTCTTTATATTTCCTGAAGATCAGATGTAAACGTTGTTTATCGACGATCTTGTTGTCTACTCTCGATTTCAGTCTAAGCAATCATCCTATATTTTTTGTTATTTCACACTAAATTTGATTTCGATCGTCAATGTGATTGATCATTTTATTTTTTATACATATTATTTCACGGAATATTGTACCCTACAAAATGTGTACAATCTATTAAATCATGAGTAGTTAATTCAGAGTGACAATATCTTAGTTGTTCATATTTATTTACATTTTTAAAACAAAACTGTACAACATTTGAGTAACAAATAAGGCATATGAATCGAGTGATGGCTGCTACTATAGACAGCGCCTTAGAATAATCACACACGAAAAATATGTAAAAAGTCGACGACGTCCTCGGTCACTTATTTAAGTAACGTTGCATTCGTATTTTCAATAATACACATTATTTACATCAAATATTTTAATATACAACTGTCTACAAATTTATTACAAAATATAATAAAGATTGCGAAACATTTCATCAAATGAGTTGAATAAATGTGAAATCAGTTATTTTGGTAGCGATATCGCATATTTTGGAACGGATATTATGAAATCGCAAATATATTTATAAAAGAATTTATAATTTCAAAAATTTATTAAATTAACTGTTGTTGTTTTTCTAATGTACACGTAAACTGAAATTGCATACATGCCCGAACATAGAAAGAAAGGTACGAGTAAACGACAGTGCCAATCAATATCTACAGAGATAGTGACCCAATTATACCACTATTGATTGCAACGTCAAGAATTTTTGGGGCAATCCTCGGCATGTTCCACATTCCCAGTTCGCGCACCACTACTGTTACTCAGCACTGTCAATGAATTGGATAGTTCGGTCAATTGGTTGCGATCGACCTTCTGGTACTCCTTGGACGATCGCGGTCGAAGGGTATTGGTGGCAGAGCCATGACCACCGGTGATCCGAGAATCGCCGCTGCCGTGCGAGGACAGTGACAGGGTCTCGATGTAGTCGGACATGTCGGATATGGTGCTGCTGGTCGTGCTCTTGGCGTCGACACAACACGCGTGGGACTGAAGCGGAGCCTGGCTGATTTCGCCTAAGAAAAAACAGAATAGCACAATCTTTTAACTTTTTCTAGAAGGGTGAAGAATAATTTCAATGTCATCTTCCTAAAATCACTTAGTTGTGATGATCGACCGAATTATTATATTTAAATCCTAATTTAAACATAGTACACAATAATCCTTTATAAATAAATAATACATACTATATGAATCTTTTATCAATGAATATTTATATAGATTAGGGTTTTTTTAGTTAGGACGTCTGGATGATATATATATTAAATTGTGAATTTGAATATATAAAAATATTATTATAAAAGCGAGTTCGCCACTCGGTTCGTCTCCTTCATTCGGCCTGTCCCGAATTCACCATTTAATATAATATTAATATAAAAAATAGAAAATCGCACTCAATTGCGTGAGCTACCTTTTAGCGTTCCCTGTTGGCAAATGCAAGACTCGCCACACGGAAAGTGGTCTCCCTCATTCGATGTTCTCGTATCCATTTGATGCGGACATACGCCGCTGGTGTCGCCACCAGCATCTTTGTCGATGGCCTGCTTAGGAGAACCGCTTGATACCCCCGAATCCGACGAACTGGCCGAGTCCCTGTTACTACCACCCTTGCTGTACGACACACTGTCCGACCTCTTAACGCCGATGGCGTTCTCATAGCCGCACCGGCGAGCCACTTCCGGTACAACTTCAGGCGTATCAGAACCGCCAACTGCGTCTTCCACGCACCTACAGCAGCATTGTCCCGACAAGACACCGTCGGAACCGACTTCCACGTACCGATGATCCAACTGACAACATCCCGCACACGTATCGATTGACTCGTGAGGTAGCGGATACCGCGAGTTCGCGGACACCGCCACCATTCTACTCGGTCCAACGTGGTCGGAATGGAACTCCGATCCAACCGCGTTTTGACCCACAGAATCTAATGTAGGATTGGCCGATTTGACACATTTTTGGCGACCGTCTGCCGAGCTTGACCTCTTTCTTAGAAACGCGCGTCTATTGAAATGGACCACCGAATTGGAACGCGCCGTCCGTAGACCTTCACAGTTCGCGTTCCTATTGGTTTCTTTTATTCCGACCGGTATCTCCGAGGTCTGGTGGAATCCGTGAGTGAGGCGCGATTGAGGTCGACAAGTCCTCGGCAATCCATCTTCGTTGGGACCGTTCAGCGACTTCGCCAAAGTGAGCGGCAGAAATGGTCTCAACGGTCGTACAACGTTGACGTTTTTAATCGCGAGATTAGTCGGTGTCGCGTCCTCGCCCATCTTCGATGACGTCACTGTGTTGCCGGCTACTGACGGCGATGAGCACGGTTGCATCGTCATATAGTTGCCGGAAGTCGGGTCCGCATTGGGGCCACCGTTCGCGACCTTCGCAGCGCCCCGCGTCGGCGAAAATTGCAAATAGTTTCCGAGCGTTTGATCGATTTTATCGAGACGGTTAATCGATCCACCAAGAATTGTTTTAGGATCGTCAATATCCCAACGCGTCAATAATTTGTCACCTTCCAAACAGGTCGACGCTCCCGAAATCGATTTTGCTGTAGTATTGATTGGAACACAAGTTCCGCAGATGTCCGAAAACGAATCTAGGTGGCGCAACCTGCAATCTCCATTTTCCATAGATAAACTTTTGACTAGAAAAACTGGATTCGTAGTGGGACTAGGTAGAATCTCGTAATTTCTTAACCTCGATAAAAATTCCGCCGAATTTTCGTACAATCCTAAAGAATTGATGAATTCCAGATTGGCGTAGTTCGACATGTCGGCACTTCCTGGCGTTGTGGCGCCCCGATCGCTGCTAGATCCACCGATGAGAAGTGGATCGCTGTAATTGCCGGGACGAGCTACCTTGTCAGGTGAGACAGGTAGTTCGGGAAGAGGTCGGTATTTAGGTGGCGGCGGAAGTTGAGCCGGAAATGACGTCACCGGTCGGTCACACGGGCAGCGTCTCACAATCTGCACCACGGAGCTTCCATCCGAAACGAGCTCGGCCTGCACGTGCTGCTGACAACCAATCGGATGACATCTTCCAGTTGGGCAACCAGCTTGCCCATGTCGTTGCTGGTGGTGGTGATGGTGTTGGCAGGAAGTTCCGTCGCCGCCATTGCCAAAACCGGATATGAGTGGATCGCGCTCGTCGTCTTTCCTCCCGTGGCGTCGATGACACACCATCAGGTTCTCGGCCCAGTCCATTACCCGCTGACAGGCGCAGGTCGTCGGAGCGCATGTTTCCGGGTAGTCGTCGTCATTGAAGCCGGCAGAATGCTGTCGGGTATCGGTGGGTTTCCACTGCTGATGCCGTGGCAGTGTCTGGCTGCAGCCGTGATACGGAGGATCGACATCTTTTGTGTTGGCCTCTGTGGAGAAGGTGTGATCGGTCGCGCGCAGCGATTCCTTTTGAGAAAAATAATAACATTACATTAGTGTCCCATTCGGAATACAGAGTATATGGTCATGCACAAAAACGCAGAGAAAAATATAAATTCTAATGATTAGTGCTGTTCAGATATCGATATTCCCTATACAATTTTGCTGGATACATAATGGAATTTAATATAATAAAAACGGAAATGCGCTGAACACAAAACAAACAAAAATAAAAATAAAATTCAAGAGCGAAATATTGTATTGAATCGGATTTGTAATTCATATTGCAAAAGCTCCCCCATAATGCTGCACCGCCATACACGACATATTTTTTGCTTTATGACGTGGTTGCAACAAATGAAAACTATTCTCACTATGCCCGCAGTCATGCCCGCAGGTCATGAATATCTGATAAATATTACTAGAGGATATAAAATTTCTCATTCAGTAAAATAATTCATTTCGTTTCGATGAAATGAAATAGTTATTTTTGCAATAGTAAAACTATTTTTATTGAAAATATTATTTGTGTCTATGCTGTATACACGATATTGATATTCCAGATTTAGCTGATATTTTCCATTGATACACATTGAGAGCATCCATGCAATTCTGACTAAATATATTTTCAGACAAATGAAATTTATGGAAATGTTTTTACAAACATAATTGAGATCAATGTTCTACAGTGATTTTACAGTGTACATTTTTTCTACAGTGTTTTTACAAGCATAATTGAGATAATTGTTCTACAGTGATCTCAATTATGCTTGTAAAAACATTTCCATAAATTTTATTTGTCTACAAATATATTTAGCCAGAATTGCATGGATGTTCTCAATGTGCATCAATGGAAAATATCAGTTAAATCTGGAATATCAATATCGTGTACAGACACAAATATTTTCAATAAAAATTGTTTTACTATTGCAAAAAAAAACTATTTAATTTCATCGAAACGAAATAAATTATTTTATTGAATGAGAAATTTTATATCCTCCAGTAATATTTCTTAGATATTGATGACCAAACACTGCGGGCATAGTTACAATAGTTTTCAATTGTTGCAACCACGTCATAAGGCAAAAAATATGTCGTGTATGGCGGTGCAGCATTATGGGGGAGCTTTTGCAATATGAATTACAAATCCGTGTCAATACAATATTTCTGTCTTGAATTTTATTTTGATTTTAGATTTACTTGTATCGTGTGGCTTGACTCATGCTTCAAAGAAAGTTTCATCGAATAGCTTTAATTTCTTTCACAAATTAGTTCCCCAAATTTTGCGCGCATCTTTTATCTAATTATGCTTAATTGGAGGTAGACACGGCTCACGCAAGTTTTATAATTGCTTAGATAATATGTCTTCATTTAAAGCAATTACACAATCGGCGATCACCAAAATTCCTTCTCACTTTAATCCTTTTTGGAACATCGTAGACGTTCCCGTTAGTTAATAGCAAAGACATCCTGTGCTCTTCGCCGATTTGTCTGGAAGCGTTGTCGCTTGGCGATGTCTGTGTGTCCACAGAAATGGCGCCCTTTCACAAAAGAAGAAGGAAATTGTCACAAGCTTTATAACATCAACTTCCTTGTGGCGGTTTTCGCGAGCATGAACAATAATCGCGCGCAATCAATGTTATATTAGACCATTAAGATTTTCTAATATGTTCCTTGGGGGAAATAAACGACAGCGAAAGAACTCTCGCTCTTACTAGCGAGTAAAATATTCGGAGACCCGACATCTAAAAATTTCGAAACACTATAATTTGCAAATTAGTGTAATGCCTTCTACTGACTCTTGGAAACGAAACGACGTTTCTCCATTCCTTTGTCATTTCTTAAATGTATTTTGGTATTACTTAAATTCTGCAAAACAATTATCTTAAATTGAATATTGCATTAAAATTTTCTAACGAAATTCAGAAAATTTCTAAACTATATTGTCTTACGATATCAAATCAGCCTTGGATAATACTGTATATCATTATATTGAGCTTGGGCGCCAAAATCTACTACACATATCGATTGAAAAGCAAAAAACGTTTTTTATATTTGTTATATTTCTTTTACAGCCATTTGTCCATGATGACGTTAACTATGATATGTGAAATAAACTTTTACAGGTGCTTGCTGTGATCAGATCTGGTGTTCAATTTTCCTGTAGGTGGAAATTACCTGTCTATGAAAATTGATTTTATTAAAAGACGGGTACTAGGAAGATCCAAATTGCGCGACCTCAATCCGAGCTCACCTTGTGCTGCGTGGCGTGACACAATGCCGCTCTTGGAACGTCGTAGTTGCCGTAGGGATTAATAAAGCGATTAGCATTCGCTTCTCCGTTGCGGCAGACGCCGCATCCGTCCCGCGCATGCGCCGCACCATCCGACGACCATTGTCGAAGCGGAGATGTTATCTTGTCCGTCGCCGCCGCCCCCGCCGCCGTCGTCGAACGTCTCGGAGGAACCTCGTCTCTCGACGGTGATCGGCGACAGCAATCCGCCGCACCACCGTGGTCCGCATCTTCGCGTCGCTCGTTATGGCCGCTCGGTGCCGCCCCGAGCGCTGATGACGATAATGACGACACCATCGGCGAGATGGCGCTGGCAACGGCGCACGTGGGGTTTATTAAATCCGCGCCGCCGCCGCCGCCGCTGTAATGAGATTGCTTCGATACCCTCTGCTTCTCCGGCGCTGCTGTCGCTGATGCCCGACCATGGTGAACACTGGGCAACGTGTTGTACTTGGAGGAATTTTCTGTTAGACCGGTCACCGATGTCGGCGAGGTGATGACCCGTTCGTGGTGCGGCGGATGTGGCGCCCCACAGCGGTGCGGTCGATTCGACGGATGTTGCAAGCTGTGATGCTGCTGGTGGCCGCCGGCGATCGCTCCAGCGCCTCTCGGCGGCGCGCTCATCTCGCATAGGCCGTTGACCTTGCCGCTTCTCTCGTGACCTTGACGGCGATTGGTGTCGGTCAGGCACAGGTGGGGCAGAATGGAGCGCGGTCGATCGTATAGCGCCTCGGCCATCATCCGCGGCGTAGCGTAGAGTTCCGGTCCGTTGCTGCTGCCACTGCTGCTGGCGCTGCCGTGCGAAACGGAATCAGCCGACACGCCGTTGTCGTTTGTCCGGAAGAGGGCGCTGTTGAACGAAACGCCATTCGGTGTTTTTGCTAGGGTATGTCCATGGTTCTGGTTGGGCATGGTATGATGAGAATTGGAGCATATGGTGTTTGTGTTGCAGCACAATTCAGATTCAAAATGGACGCTACTTTCAGATCCAAGATGATTGCCATTTTCAGAACTCGGATGACCTCGTCGCATCGATTCAAAATGGCCGCCGTTTACTGAATATCGCGGAAGCTCACCGCAACACTGGCTACTGAGGTGATCGTGCGTGGGCGGGGCCTGTCCCGACCAGACGGGCGTCATGCCACCGTTGCCATCGGGGATGTCACTGATGGCGGTGGACACGGTGGCGCCGCTCTCACACTCGCCACTGGTCACGGACACGCCGCTCTCGTTGGAGCCCCGCGATTCGCCGGCGGCGACAAAATCGTTTTCCTCGGTCAGTCGCGCGGACAGATCGAAGGGACGCGACTCGGCCGATCCTCCGCAAGTGCTGCTGCTCTCCGACGAGGTCAGCAGAGGTCGGCCGGATTCCACACTGAACACCGAAGTCGTCGAGGCCCACGGGTCACTTGCTCGTTGGCCGTCGGCATTGGAGATCACTGGAAATTGAGTAACCGTGTGTCAGCAAATTTAAAACTCAATTCGCTTTTGCCAGACTTACTAAAAGAACGAATCTTCTTTACATCACATTTCTTACCTTACTGTTTCTATAACAAAATTATATTCAGGACAATTTCTTTAAAACAATTTTGTCTTTATTTTGTAAATGCACTGTAATGCAATTTAAGTGCACATTTTTTAGACCCAATGCCCCGAATAACAATAAAAACTTTTTCTTTACTGTAGAATCTGATGCTTTCATTTCAACGTTCACAATTTTCTGTGTTCCATTACAATAATTATGCCACCAAATTTATCTGTGAATGTGTGTTTGGTATCCCCAGTACAAAAATATTCTCATTTCGAGGGTCGTCTTTAAATTTTTAACGAAACGCAAACAAGCATTTCTACGAATTCTCCCCATTGCGTACGAGTTACAAATTCTTGCATTTACAATGAATTTGCATGCGAATGTCAGACTTTAACAAATTAGACTACGGCTTATTCAAACGCGTTGCGAGTGCGCCATGAAGGTTTTCAGAGTGTTGCTCATGTGTGGGAACATAATTATCATGTCATTCGTTATGTGAGTGCATTTGCTGTCTTGTTTCTTTTCTCTCTTTCTCTCTCTCTCTCTCTCTCTCTCTGAAGTCAGAGAATTGTACACAATTAGGTGAACCGAGAAAACCTTAGATTTACCTGAATTTTTTCTCGCGAATGGCCTGTTTGTTGAACTTAACTTTCCTCGAGATGCCAGATCATAGGTGAAAGAAATCTGGTCCGGTTTGTCGCTAGTCAGAATATGCAATCCTTCGCCTGAGGATAAAAGAAAATATTTTCCCCCATTCTTACGACGTTTGAATGCAAATACAATTTAGCCACTTTTAAAAATCATTTAACCTAATCTCCTCCAATTTCAATATCTTTTTATTCCAATCAACTTTTTATTTTTGACACCTTCATGTACATGTACAGAGCTGCATAGTATTGCAATATATCTTTATTTAATGATTCACGATTTATGAATTCAAAATATTTATCTAAAAAATTGCGAATCAAAATTCTGTAGATGTCACATTATTTGCATAATGTAATCGAAATAGAATTGGAAATCGTTTTGTACACGTTTGATACAACATTAAGATATGAAATTGATGAAAGTATAAAGCAGAAAGTTCCGAATGAAGTCGTGATCCAGACACAATCTTTCATTTCTTTATTGATTTTTTTTAGAGTCTTGGTCTATCTAGCCGTAGTTCGTGGCCGTTGTCACCGATTAGATCGAACAAAAAATGAAGATAATTTAGTAGTCTTACCACGGCCACATCTGGATCCTCCTTCGAAGCAAAATTTTCCGCTGACCACACCATAACGACGCAGTTCAGCTAATTGCCAGTGCCCCTGAAGACGAGGCGGACAGCCACTGACCAGCGAGAATGTCTCATCGACTACGTGCAATCGCGCCGAGCCGAGGGCAATTCGACTTTTTGGAGGAACGTTGGCTACATCGATGACAAACTGCTGACCTGAGAACAAATAAATTTGAATTACAGTCTGTACTTAACTGCGAAAATACTAAATGCTGTACATGCCATTTATAATTTGTTTATTGATTGCGATAACCATGAAACTACTCGATAGTATAAAACATCTAAAAAATAAATATTTTATTAAATTGACCGTACAGAAAACGTTCATAACATTATATGTTAATACATCGCAATTTTGAGAGTTATTGAATTATATTATTGCAAATGGGGCAGCAGGAGAGACAAATAAATGTATTTATTTGAACGTACCTTTTCCTAAATTTGTTTGAATCTTCACTTGCCACTCGATCAATAATTCGCGAGACTCCAAGGCAATCGAAACGACCAACTCTTTGCAAATTATTGCCAACGTGTTGGACTCTTTGTCCAAGGTGAAAGCAGATTCCTCTCCCAGGAATCCCTCCAGACTGAGCGAGGCTTTGGTCTGGCCAGATTTGCCCCTGTCCTTGTTGTCTCGATAGAGCTGCAGGTGTATGCAATCTGAAAAATAAAAATTAGTAATAAATAATTCAGCAACTGTTAACCAATATTCGTGTGTCGCAGCATCATATCAGCATTGTACTATTTGAGGCAATGAATCGTGATCACAATTTCATCATATCTGACTGAAATTTATAAATGATAAATGATTTATATCTGAAAGGCGCTTTAGGTAGATATGAGAAATTGTATTTCGTAGTTTGGATAACTACAGAGTGTTACATTTTTGGTCAAGCATACGTTAGGCATGCCATGCTATTAATAAATCGTTTCATAATTGACTTCAACATTGAAACGGAATATAAATCGTTATCTGCCTTCAAATATTATTCCAATAATTGAATGCGTCATTAGATGAAAACGAAATTGAAAATAATAAAATGCAAATTTCTTTAACAAGTTTTTTACACGATATTATTCTTTGAAGCATGCCTTTCTCAAATTAATATTGAATTTGATTCCACCCATGGGCCATCCATTAGCTCAACGCTAATGATACACGACAAGTACCTGATTTTTCTTGCGCGACAAGATAACCTTTTAGGCAACGTGTAAGACATTCACAAAGCTCTCGTTATATACTTTACTATACCTTTCTCGTAATTTTACATCGATTTTAGTCTAAATTGTGTGAGCAGGAAAAATTCGGAGCATCCGTGCGCACTTTTATTCCCTGAAATTCAATCTCGCTACAGATCTTGCCCTACTCCCAATCGATATGTCATTCAATTACCTGTGCCAAGATTTATATTTCCAAAATGCATGTATAGGTTCGTACATGTATTAGAAAATGAATTACAGTATGTGTGTGTGTGCCCAACCCCTATAACCCATCTACTAATGGATAGAAAATCTTTAGGGAATAGAGTAGGATAATCAATTCTCCTAGGCTCATACGATTTTTGGCTTTTTCTACGCCATATGTCATTGGGGATGGGCTATACAGGCAAGTGAATATCGCTGAGAATTTTGACCATGAAGTCGATCGCCCTGACGTATGAATTTCCAACTATATTCATCATTACAGGTGATATACCTGCAATGTACATATGTGTTAGAACTATGTCGTTCAATCATTTGGCTAAATGTGCAATAAGAGAGATTTAAAAAAGTATCGATTATTCGAGCGACCGATGCAACGAATTCATTAAATTTTGTAATTTCCATATGTAATGAAATTAATGTAGCCTACTATCAATTACATCTACTGAAGCGTAAGATGCAGATACAATTATTAATTATATTACTTCAATTCGCCTATTTTCGGTCAATATAAAATTTTCCTAACGCGTTGCCAAATGCTAGGGATCGAATTTGTCACTTTTGTCACTTATAAAACGAATCGAATATTTTAATATCAATGAGAAGGTTTATATGCGCATGTATTTAAATTTTTACAAATATTGTCATAACAAAAACTTGTTTTATTTATTGACGCTTTATAAGATTGCCATAATTTTAAAGATGCCATATTTGGCATTACAAAAATATATTTCTTGCAACCTTTTTTATGTCACTGTAAATTTGTACTACACATGAGCATAACATTTTTCTCACGCCATTTCTATAAGGATGTTAGCGGGAAGAAAAGTTTTAGTCGACTTTGAAATTATAAATTTCGACCATGCTTCATTGTAGACCTTTTTTTAGTAAGATGAAAATTAACGTTCAAAATTGTCATCAAATAAAAATAAACCTGCCGTATACAGTATACCATCTCCGATTAGTATACATGTTTTGAATAGGTGGAAGTCACAAGAACATTTTCAATACTTTTCTCGGGGATACAGCGACTGCCCATAAGCAGGTACTGCACAAAGGGATTGAACCACTCACTATCGATTGTGTTTAGCTGGAAGGAATAGCCGGGGCGATACGAAGGCAGTGTTCTAGGTAAACACTTGTAGGAATCTCTTGAGACTTTGCTACAACAAATAGCTCGACGAAAAAATCAACACAAGATATCTGCCTGTATAAATACCACACAGTACTGGAGGATTTGGAAAAATAAAGTTTTGCGTATACTAATCAGTACTAGCCTCAAAAAGTTTTAAAACTAGTAGACCTTTTTCAGAATGTGCTGTTTGTAAAGATGTTGCCTGCAAATCCGTTGTACACCAAAAACACACAGCAGTGCAATTTCCTTTTGAAAGCGTATATACAATTTACTCAATTCAATACCTACAAGGTATACTACAGTGTATATAATCTATAAAGTTTTGCGAATAATAGGAACCCTCGGTTAAAAAATATATTCCAGGAAAAGAAAGGAGGTATGTTTTAGTTTATATGAGACGAGAAATGAGAATCATATGAATGAGAAAAATTCAAAAGTACGAATGAACTCGTAGAACCGAAACAACGCCATAAATTCAAAAAAAAGAGCCAATATAACAAACAAGAGGTCGTTCGTGAATAAGGTCTGCGCCCACATTCAACTCTTTTATATAGCGGCTGGACAAAGAGTCGCGCACATAAATTCCAATTTAGCGATTTGCTGGTGGCGAAGAGAGGATGCTGGTGCTGCTGCTGTACAGCGCCGACTTTATATTTATATATCGATAAAAAACCAAGCTTGCGTTAAACGAGATGGCCAAAAAAGAGAAACTATGGCAAGCGGAGTGTGAAACGGTGGTGCCGTCGACTGAAGAGAAATCCGCTTAGAGAAGAAGAACCTCACCACTTTTTCCTTTCCCCGCTTTTCCCGATTTGACGGCCACCATCTCTGTAACAGCCAACAATGCTTAATATTTCGCAAAGTCCTCCCGGTCCCCCGTATACAGGGGACTTGTAGGGGTGAGGGAGCATCGGGGGCAACTGCCTGCAAGCTCAACCAAATGAAAATGTACCATTTAGACTCAGAGGTAGTAACATTTAAATTTGTACACTGCGCATTCATAAAATGCGCTCTTGTAAAATGATTTCGGTACGAACGAAACAGTCAATTCAGGAGAGCTGAATTTTTTTTAATAATATTATTATAAATAAACACCAGTAATAAGCATCATTCCAATAGTAACTCTAAAAATTATACACAAAAATGTAACCCAGAAAATCGCCAACCAAATTTCCCGAGCAAACATATTGGAACATTTACAGAGACATTTACATTTTCAATGATTTTAATTGAATTATCTTCTTTTTAATAATTGAAATTCGAATTTTTGGAAAGTATAGTAGACAATTTTAACCAATTATTTCGAATATGAATGATTCAAATCTAATATTGAACTTCGGCTAAATAAAAAATAATCGAAGCTAGACGATCAATTTAAGAGGGGTTATTCTCTGCCCAGGGCGCACTGAAGTGTAAACGAGGCTCAGCCTATATAAATACTGGCTCTATAGACGACGATAGGGCCTATAGAATTAGTTCACGGGCGCATGATGCGTGGCAATGATTCGCTACATCAGGCACTCAGAGGAAAAGAAGAAAAAACTCCATTGCCTCTACATACAGAATACTATATACATGTACACACACACACGAGGGACGTCTCGTTCCGGTCGGTCGCCATTCAGTCGACCCCGAGTACAGATCTCCAGAGCTAGTCTTTTTGTCGGGATCCCTAGGATCTCGAGCGTGGCAATGTGCAAAAGTGGCAAAGCGTGTAGCTTATGTGAACGAACACACAGTCACCACAACTAGATTGCGTTTTATTTTTTTAACACTGGGGTCGAATTTGAAAGTCGACATCGAATGAATTGTGTTTGGGCTCCGCACAAAGCCATGTTGGTGAAGGTTGGATCCCATCCAACCGTTCGCCCATTGTGAGCATTTTTATATAATATATTACAGCGGATTTAGATGTGGTTACTCGGTAATCCATTCTTAAATTTGTGGTCATAGACCCAATATCTTGCACAATAGGTTAGGAGTGTATCCTCCCGTGATCAATCGAATAGTACAGTAGGAGTCAGAGTGACGATGCAGGTGATCGCAAGATGTCGTGAGCTCCGACCGAGTGTGTGACCTTTACACTACTTTGAATAACTCACTAGTCCAAAAGTTGGTCAAGTGAGACCGTACAAAATAGTTAGGTGAATATTGTTAGAATTATGGCATTGCAAAGAAGTCAGTTAGTTATTCTTGATACAATTTTGCTCTCCGCGCAAGGTATTTATAAATTTTCTTAAACGTTTTGTGACAGCATAAATAAGTAATCACGATTAAAATACAATTGTAAATGCAATCAAACCGAGATGTAATACTAATTAATTTGTGACAAATCTAACCCTGTACGACCATAAAAGAATTCCTCCCTTTTATGCGTAATGTACATTAAGACAGCGAATCTCAAGAGGATACGGCAGTCTGGTCGTCCAATGGATTGCTTAGAATTAAATTGCTTTCAAACCCTCGTATTCAGGTTTTAAAAAATTCCAATGGGAGAATTAATTGGTAGGTCCGGAATACGATCAGAAATAACGAGAAATAATCAATTTTTTTCCTCGAGCACTGATTCCTAAATTGTCTTTGGAAACGAACTAGGGAACTAATTAAAATCATCGTTTCCATTTTGTATACCTGATGTCCACTTGAACGAATTTGTGGCTATGGGGTTGAATCACTAGATGGCGCACAATTTGAAAGTTTGCAATGTGATGTTTTACAATTGCCACCAACGATGGACATATAAACAAGCGATAGGTCCATGGATAGTCCTCTGAGCATCGATTTACTACAACTGCAACGTGAGGGCGCTAATAGCTGTATATCACAAAGGCCATAGTCCTGGTCAAAGCTAATCGCACGGCGCTCTGCCAATAGGCTGAGTACCGAATTGTCTATCCCCCCCCCCATTCATTTTCAGGGTATCTATACGTAGAGATTAGCTTATGCAACTTTGGCTAACTAACGCGAACAATACGAATTTTGGCCAGATTTCCACGCTCGTATAGGCGAGCCTGAATGGAGGATGATGCCAAGTCTCGACGAAATATTTGCTGGTGATATCAACTGTTCATTGTGCCGCGCGGTAATTGCCTAATTCCGCTCGGCTTATCGCCCGCTAAGGGAACTAATGTGATTGGCGATAGCTATCTCCCAAATTGCAATTAGAAGCTGCAGGTTTTTGAAATTACCCTATTATGGTGATCCCTTGTAATGGTTTTATGATTGTTATAACGCAATCCGGTCCCAAAAAATGCCTAATCGATATTTCGGCATTATACGTTTAGATGCTCGATTGGTCTGCTGCTATACACCTTTTGTTTGTGAATCTTCTGAAAGCGTTTAATATTTATTAATTTCAGGGCGCTTTCCCTATGACGTTGACTTCTATTGTATTGTCCTGTCCTCGCAGAACGTAGGCCATCACCTGCAAGTTTTCGAAAAGCTGGTGTAGTCCACCAAATAATAATTTAAAATAAACTCTTTATATACGACTATTTTGTCAACAGTAAAATGAAAAGAAATAATAGGTGACATTTTGTATACTAATTTCACGCTTTGCTTATTTCCAGAAACAAATATCATGAAATTCAAATCATATTTCTCGAAAGTTTCAGGGTGCCACGATAGTTTTTATGTACGCAAATACATAGTGTTCTTAGTTTACAATCTATCTTCGTAGAATAATATAGGCTCTATTTTCTAGAACTGACATGAAAATCCTATTTCAATTTCACTTGAATCGTCGGTCACTGTTAGGAAAAGGTGATGTAGAAAAATTGTGCGCTGTATGAGTTCTTCCACCGTTATTAATACGGCCATTGTGACCTCTCCAATCCAATAACCATCATATCACCATCGCGCGGTGAGAAATTGATGGCTTCCTTTGTTGGGAGATAAAGTCCACCAGCCGGCTATTGTAAGTCTGCTGCCTTGACATTACGCTGGTGTAACGCTAGTAATCTGATTTAAATAATTTATAATGCGTTTTCCAATATCCTGCTGAAAACGAAATCTGCGGGCATAGTCTACAAATTGTGTTAAATTCATATTCACGCAACATATCATCTAAGCTACTTCACACTAGGTCCACGTATAATACTTTTTTGGGAGGACGTTATAGTAGACTCTCTTGGGAGTCTGAAATAATTTTATTCATATTTGAATTTATATAGCCAGATCAGCCAAATAGATGTATGACTATGACATCATACGCTATATAATGGTGAAATTTAGTCGAAAAATGCGATTTTCAATTTTTTTTAATACTTAAAATTGTTACGTGTAAATTGCTGAACCCCTACTTTTCAATTATATGATACTGTATCTTATATTCTTTTTCTGAAGACTTGCTATTTTATGATAATAATAACTGCAGGTTGTATTTCATAGTTTCTTATTTTTTACTTTTGTGTTCTTTGACACATTCAACTTTTTATCAAATGTAAACTTGTTTGTCGTTAGAAGCAAAAATAAAATAATAGAAATAAAGAAACTGTTTATATTTCACTCATCTTTCCGTGCTCAAGCTACTAATGGAAATAATTTCAAACTCCAAATCTGCAATTGCTTGAGCGAGCGAGACTCGCATTAGTCTTAAATCCCCACACTCGTAATTTAATTTGCTATGTATTCACTGTTTCCACAAGCAAAAACATGTCTGGCTACATTTTGCATGTACTTGTCGTAGTTTTCACGATGCAGAACCCCCATTTGTTCAAACGAAAAAAATCAGTTCTTTATCATTACAGTAGTAATGAATTGTTTCAAACAATATGTACAGTGACTCACAGTGTATATATGAAATTTGTTATGTACTCTGTCTAGTCTGTATATGATTAAGTATCTCGTACCGTATATCATTCTAAATCTCCCCTTCAGTCCGTCCCATTAACTCGACCATATATTTTTTAATAACGGTTTACGCGTCCATTAAGATATAGACTGATTAGCATGAAAACAAAAGCAAACACTCCATTCCTTTCGCTATAGTGGAACGCAGATGAACAGAAGATTTGAAATTTACTCAGTAGTGGGCTTGCATTTTAGTACATTCAAGTGCAGCAACAAAGTCGTCTCCTCAACATTACATTCAGAAGATCTAGGGTAATGGTACATAAAGCATCACTTCAAAATAAACCTAAGTTAACAAACATTTCCTTTTGTCAAGGCTCTTAACTCTCGTACACTGGTTTGCAATAAAGATGATGCATCTCACGACAGCGCACAGAGATTTCGATTCAGATTTCAATGAACTCTGTAATGAACCTAGGTAGGTTGGGGTCTCGAGTCTTTCCCTATTCCATAGAGCTGTCTCGTGAACAAATACTGTCTATGAATCAGCGGGTCGTGGGTTCAAGACTGAAGCAGTGTTGAACTAGTAAAATTGCGACAGGAAGGAATTTTGACGGATAAGTTCGTGTAATGCCACTGACTTGTGAAATGTAATTTACGAAGTACCTTTAAAAATATGGTACATTTAAAAAATATGATTGTTTCCAACGTTCAAGCGCGCTAACTAACTAAAAAAACTCGGAACTAAAAGAAATTCCAGTTTATTATATTTAGTTTCCAAACATTCGGAAAATCAATATTTCCTATACTTCACCAAAATTGTGCCACCTAATGAACTGAGCCGTTTATGTCTTAAATAAAAAAAAATGAAGTCGATGGCAGACATTAAATTCAATTTTGGTAATCAGAAAACGAAAAAGAATAAATCTGAAGTTAAGTGACGATGATATTTCGAAAAGATTAAATTGTATTGCGAGCAACGAAAGCGTAACTAACTTTTTCCCCGGGTAGTCTTGCGGAAGTAATGCAATTTTGAGTAGCATATATTATAATCCAATTTTTGTCGTCTAAAAAGAACGATGCAGTCAGTACAAAGCGATGAACGTACGTACCATCATTAGCATTAGCTTTACTTTTTCCATTTCGACTAGACTCAAAGAAGTTGGCAATTTCACGTATATTTTTCCAAACAGAACAATTAACTAGTTTGATACGTAATTAAGTGTTAACACAATTAGCAGCTATGTTAAATTGCGCGGCTTTACGACGCAGATAATTGAATTATTACCTTCAAATGCGATCATTTGTGTAATTTGTCGACCCATAATAAAAATCAAATGCCATCGCAGCAATGATATTGGCCTATTACATGCAAGCGCGCAGTCTTTTAGAGAAAATGTGCACATTGTGTAGTTTGAAAAGTCAAAATTCGTATGTTGTAATTTTAAAATAGCACGTTCAAAAACTAAATTACTAATTTACCGGTGCATTTTAATTCAAAGTCTTTAAAAATGTGTAGTTGACAAAATTACTTGTATTGAAAATGAAAATGAAACTAAATAAGTGATCCATTTACGCTGGGTCTCAGGAAGATATTGCAATAAATGCGCTTAAACTTCTCTACATTTGCGTATGCGTGGGCGCGTCCGCTACATGGTATAGAGATTACCCAGCTAATCAGAATTTACGGAGTGACCAGCACCGAGCAATTATCCCTATTATGTTAACGACTGGATTCCCTGGGCTCGCGGGTGCGCCTCTTCAAATACATTCTCCAGTTTCAGTTAGTTACAAAGACCACAGAGGGTCATCTCATTTAGAAGCCTTTATGGTCGCGAATGTGTGTAGGTGTGTGCATTTGCGGCTTCACGAATAAATCAACCCATGTGTCCATTAAACAGGAAGCTCCATTTACTCAGCGAGACAACAAGACTCTTCGTAACTGTAATCAGAGTCAACCGGAGTGGCGAATTCACGATTACCGCCCCTTAAAAAGTGGTTAACCTGTGCTAGTGGTGTTTGGAAGGAGCCATTCATACCTATAGAATATTTACATGGACTATCGATAGAAAATATCGGATGCACGAATGAAATATTTATGAAAATGGTATAGGGAGAAAATTTCTATTTACCAATTTATCCTACATTTATATTTTTGTTATCTTCAATTTAACAAAATAATAAGAGTAAACGACAATATTGCAACATAATAATACTTATAAATAATAGTAAATAACGGTTTTTAACAACTTTTTAGTAATTAACGTTCGGTACGTTTGTAAAGTGCAGAGTATTGCATTACATGTAGTCAATAAACACTGAAAGAGTGTAATTGAAATTGTAATAGGTCTGTTTTCAAAATGGCTGACCACGGCAGTTTACCATTGTCATTGTGTAACTTTCGTGGCAGCGTTGAGTAATTAAATGTCTAGTCGGGTGGGCAGCGGCATTGTCGCTGGAATAACAAGCCGAAATTGGCCTCGGGGTGTGTGTGAAGTATAATGGTGGCAATTAAAGTCGTAATTATGTGGTGAAATTTAAGACCGTTCCGTTAACCTTTGTTACGTGCGGCACGCGCATGTGTGGGTGCGAGTAAATCTAACACTGTTGTCCTACGGGAAATCAACCGTTGGCTATTTAATCTGGATTTAGTTCGGACACGGCTTTTAATTCAAAGGCAAATGTAGTGTAATAGGCTCGTTGCCACGCACTGTTGTTTTAGACCCGATACCGGTAGACAAATCCACAGAACAAAACTTGATTTCTCGGGTTCAGCAACGAATAAATTAGCAATTACTCTAACGATACTGATATGCTAATACTAGTACAAAATTGTTTAGCCGAAATTAAAGATTACGATTAATGTTTCTTATAAGCAGAAATAATTAAATGTGAGCTATTGCACTATATTTATTGTAGTATTTATCATAGGTTAGAAGTATATAGTATTTGCTAATAAATCTAACTCCATGTTCTGATTGTAAGTCGCATTGTTTGTAATCGTGTTTCAAAAAGCCAGTGACAAATTCAAAGCTCATTATCCGAGTACATCGGGTTTCATTAATATTGTTGTTTGTTCAGCCGACGATATTTCAGTCGGCCGACATTTTTCCTTATTAATGTAAGCGAACGTTTGCATGCATAAGGTTAACGGTATTGAATGAGGAAAAAATATTTTTTTTATTACAGATCGATTCTCAGCAGTTCTTTTTTGCATTTACACATAACGGAAAATATACATGTTGTAGGCAGGCATGGGACATTTGCAAGACCAAGCAGTTTTTGCATGGAGGTCGTGTTGAATTCGCCGAGAGTCATTCTCTCCAGCTGTGTTTTTTTATTAACATTGTTTGAAAGAATAATCAATTTCAGAAGTGTACGTGTAATAATCTTCAGTCCGTTCTGCACAGGGTATAATATCAAATCATTGAAATCAAATGTGAATTGATATGGGCACGACGATGCCTAATAATTTTTAGATATCTTGTTTTTCATGTAATTTAAATAGTTTGGTTGGCGAATTTATTACAAAACAAACCAGTCCTTTTATATGTTCTTCAACCTACAAACGGACAAGTTGCATTTTCAATCAGCATAGGATAAACTGCGAGTTCAGATGCATAATTTATTTTAATTAATCGAAATTATGATTTAAACTATTTCTATATATGGAAAGTAAATATTAAAGAGAAATCCACTTTATATGTTAAATTGAAAGATTTATTCAATTTATTACTTATTTTCCATAATAATTTGTATTGAAACTAGCTAAAAACAAAATCAATAAACGAGAAAGTCTCCTCAATACAAACCTAACGTCATAAAACATGTCATTTTCAACAAGCCATTGAATCATATTTGGGCATACACGTAACTAGGTAATATTAACGAGCCATTAAAAAGACGGGAGAATTATTCGAAATGCAGGGTAAAAAGCATGTACATGTACAGTCGCAGTTACCAATGCATTGTGAAAGAAAATATGCATATTTACTCGTATATACCAATATTCGTTGAACCATATTTTGCCATCTGTCTCCATACAATCCCAAGTACGCATGCAGTTTTATTTGACATGCGCGTTTACTTAAACTATGTAAATAAGTGCCGGGGCAACGCGGATCACGTTGCACACACACACATACATACACACGGGCAGAATATCAGAAAATTTGTTTAATCCGACGAGCAAGCAAAAATAATTGGACACAAGTCAACTGATATCAAAACTTAGACTATTTCTAATGAGGAGGAGGTTGTCCATGGAAGCACGGTCGCTGCTGTGAGACTGGGGAGAGGGGTTAAAAAACGTACATGACATGAACGAGCATATGGTGCACTGAACATGCAATGACATGGGACACCGCTAGAATACAAAGAAGTCGGACTTGGATGCGAGCTCCAGTCGAGCCATGACCCCAGATGTTCGCCACCAAGAATATCAACGAAACGAACAAAATATCGTCAGCCGTAATGCTGGGATTTGGTAACTTCTATGTTCTACAATTTCCAATTAAAAGTCCACGCCAGCTGAAATACGTCAATGGAGATTTTTAATCTGAAACGAAACAGTTCTACAAGCAATATGCATAGTATTATTAATTTTTAATAAACCATTAAAATTAGTACCGGTAATACCGGTAATACCGGTAATACCGGTAGTACCGGTTATGTCCAGATAATGCCGATAAAAATAGGAAATTGAACCAACATTGCAAATGTCGTTCCAATGTGGTTCAAATGTCGGATGAAAATTCAATGCTGTTCAAATGTCAATCTAAAGTCGTCGCATTTCGATCTTTTCAATATTGGCACTGAAATGAAACCTACTTAGCCTAATAATACAAATTCGACCGGTAACGCATATGCGAAACTGTTTGGAGCAGCTCCTATAGAAACGATAACACCATATATATTTTGCTTTGGTAACAACAAAAGAGTCCAAGAAGCAGAGCTTTATGTTTTATTTGCATAATTTGCATGGAGAGGATGGCGACGTCATCGGAAGATGGTTTGCTTGCCAACAAGCAGAGAAGGAAAAAAGTTCAATAACCTTGTGTGAGTGCTGCTAAGCTAGTGCAGGCATCCGATGAAGCGAAAGCGAATAAAGTAGCTAATTTCGATATGTCAAAAATGGCCATTCCATCAGCGATACCAATTCCATGTATGACTTTAGGACTTCAATTTTAAAAAAGAAATCCATTTACTGATTATTAAATGTTTACGTTATCCGTACTTGAACGCTTTAACAATTGTTTTCAAAATTAATACACCTAACGGTTTTATTTAATGCCACAAAAATTGACATTTTTAACGATGTTATGTTGCAATAAAAATTGAAATTACAAATCAAATGTGGATAAACATTTCTGGCAATACTTTAATGGTTAGGTTGCAACATTTTAAATAATTACTTCAAGGGAAAATGCCTGGGCTACTCATAAGTGATGACCGGGTCAGATTCCAGGATAGTTCCATTATATGGACAATTTACTGCTCGAGCATTATATAACTATTATCTCACGAAAATGTGTGTGAAGACATCCTGGTGAGATCTTATATGAGAGCGTGGAAACCCGTTTGAGACACAGAAGGAAGCCTAGATGTTACACCGATAGTTGAAGCCGGATAAGCTTTGGCGGCAGTTTATGTTCTTTCCTACGGATAATTGAGTCCAGACAGCCATAAAAAGAAAATGACGGATGGCCGGTAACAAATGTCAAGAAAGTGCTCCGTACGCCGTGCTCAGTCCGCGACTCATATCAGTAAATTGATTACAGATGCTATAAAAACGTAATATAGTGTCATGGGGCAGCGGTCAAATAAAGAAGAAGAAAAAAACTGCAATTAATTGGCTTCCAAGAACACGTATATAATGGATTCTCAGGGGAATTACGACAAGAGAAAAAGCACAGTTTTGACCGTACGATTGTAATAAATTAAAGTGGCAATGTTCCCGTCAGTTACAGTCGATAATTGTGTTTGGAATGCGTTATTTTCTACCTCGTTGCTATAGTGTTAATTCTTGCTAATGGAAGATCGGACAATGGCAGAGGCAGATCGAACATCCATAAAATAAAATGTAATATGTGTTAGATATAAATTGGTTTAAAGTAGTTTATTTGTGCAAATCAGAAAACTGAGTGAGCACTCGATCTTCATGTTAAACTGCTCGCAATGACTTTTAATCGATCCCCCTTCATCATCAGCTCATAAAACAGAGAGCTGAGCTTCAACAACAACAAAAACTTTTTTTTTTCTCCGAACAGCTCTCTCTTTTCATTAGAGAAATCGAAGTTCCGGGAGCCTTAGGGCGGGTTCGTGTTTCCGTATCACAACCTGGTATCTCCCACTCAAGTTCATCTCGAGAACGAACCGCGAAAGCGAGACGCACCCCCGCAGCTCGTTGAACTTCGCCGGAGACTCCTAATGAAAACGATGTATGAGAGAGAGATATCGGCGGAAAATGTGGAGAGTGGGGTGTGCCAATCACAGCACGCGCCAAAAGCACTTTCCCTAGGACTCTAAAAAGGTTATACGATCCGAACACACACATAGAGGATACGAACACACATACATATATACACACAAAAAAAAGAAAACAAGCTAAAAAATACCCCGATTGCGTGTATCTATGCGCCACCGTCTATAGAATCGACAGGAGACCGGCGCAAGATTTACACACGAGAAGCGCCTACACGACTATCCCATTGCCTCGTTTGCCAATAACCAATCAAACGATCCGAAAATAGGAAGTGCGCTGAGTTTGCTACGAATAAAAAGAGTAGAGGTCTCTCCTCTCGGATCGCGGCGTCGGTTCGTCCCCAAGGAGGTGGAAGGAGTAGATGAAGATGGTGGAAGGGGTGCGTTGAACGCTTGGGACGCTCAGGGACGTTGAGTGAACCTTACGGTAGCTACTCTCTATTTATGACAAATCTGGGATACATTGTTCCTGCTCCAGGTTCTATTGTAGCCTGAGCTCTTTCACGTTATACTGTAGTTGTAATTTTTTAATAATAAATACATTTATTCATCGAATAAAACATCAAAGTAATGTATATATACTGCTGAAAACGACTGGATTGTTCTTCAATTTGCAATTCCATATATTCAAGAATAGTATATATAAAAGCTATTATTGATATCCAGAAAACATGGTAACAAATTTATTTTTATTGTTTTAATTTATCGGTTAATGACGAAAGTGTGGGGTGAGTTCGTTTCGTGTTTTGTCGCGTGTTTCACAAATCTTCAAATTCTTTATTGTATTCATGAAGATCAGATGTAAACTTAGTTTATTGACGATCTTGTTGCCGATTCTTGATTGCAGTCCAAGCAATCCTCTTCAATATTATTTATTCCATATATGTTCATCTGATTTCTAAAATGTCATTTCAATTTTGAAAGAAAGTTTCATCATATGAAGCGGTGAGCACAATAAGAGTAAATAGATTTTCTTTTAAATTTAGTTATAGGCAAAAATGCAATCTTGGCATGTCAAACTATCGAAAGAAAATGTCACGTAAGCCAAAGCTTTTCTATAGCGCCAACAGAGGGCAGCAAAGGTCGGATTGGTTCACGTAAAACCTCTTGTTTCTCAATTCGAGAAAAGCCCGACTTATGCCACTATAAGATTCGCCGCTACGTCTCACTGATTTAGCAATTAGCTTTTAAAAGTTTGGTGAGTGATTAAATTTAGTTATATAATTGCAATATTTTTTACTAGCATGCAAAAACCGTACTGCTATTTAGTTTGTTATCTTGAAGTCAGAATGAGTTGGGAAGTAATCCATTATCGGTTGCAAGCAGCGAAGTGACAACGGATGCTACTGCGTTCATCTCTTTGGTTCATCTGGAATGTGTATTTGCACTGGGTCCGCGCGTGTGCCTATAACTTTGTACACACTTTCGCAAGAAATTGGGAACATGGAAGGGAGAATGACTTAAATAAGCAATTTTGAAGATGGGGGAAAGAAAAAACTTTTCTCCGATTTTCTCTCTCTCTTTATCTCTGTGGTCACGGTCCATCGCCTCCGCATGTACTCAACGTTTTAGTCGATAAAGTTTATTCTGGCAAAACATTCGGATCCACGAGTAGAATTCGCGCAGTACAAAATCAAACACACTTCTAGAATGGGCTTGTGGTGGTTCTCCGTCTATGTAAACGTTTTCCTGTATTGATGCGCCGCCAAAAACCCTAGCTGCGCCGAAATAACATCTCTTACGATTTGCATGTGGTAGGTTTTTGGACACGCCGAAAATTCAGTTTTCAAACTTGGATCGAATGGCTGGTTGCCAAGTAACCTGATATTGTCATATGGTGGACCAGAGTGCTATCCAATAATATATTACATTTCCTGTTCACTTTATTTTTGCCTAAATCATTTCAAATATGGAGACGGTATAATATATTTGACAATTCATCACATACATATAAATAAAATATAAAATGTTGGATTGCTTTCTATCAACTTGTAGTATTTCATGACATCATATTTTTAAATTTTATTAATTTACAATACAAAACTCGGAAAAAATTATCTTCAGTATATTCAATTATTAGTAATTTTTAAACATAACTAAAATTTAAATCTGAAAATAGTAAATTCGGGTCAGGCCGAATGAAGAAAACGAACCCAGTGGCGAACTCGCTTTCATAATAATAATATTTTACTATTATTTTAATTAGAACTGGTAATTGCGAAAAATATAGAGTAATCCTGGGATATAAATCCAGGGATCCGCGGTTCAACTCCCAGTCTCAATGAAACTCCATATTTTTTGCAATTACCAGT
>JAQGBY010001441.1:0-29391 GCA_034698785.1 Mycogona germanica | reverse complement strand
AGAGCCCGCGCCGGGAATCGAACCCGGGACCGCCGAAACCACAGTCAGTCACTAAACCAACTGGGCCACGACGAGTTTCGTGATTGTGATTGAATACGCTCGGTGGCTAATCATGTTGATCTAAGTCTGTTGGCTTAACCAGGGCAAGGAAATCGACGACAATCTCCAAGACGTTAGCCTGCGGAGAAGCCGGCTTATTATTTGCCTGTTTGGCGTATCAAGTGATCCCGAAAAGACGCTGATGAGGCGAACCGTGCGAGAGACATTGCATTTCAAATTGCACGATCTCATGTGCATGTGTTTTATGGATGAATAAATAGCGTTGCTTATTCGTGGCTATGGAAGCAGCTTTCAACGAACGAGAACATTTGCTGTTTCAACTCTTGATTCGTCGTAATTGAAATGAGAATGACAAATTTACTGAGAAAACAAATCTTAAGCTATAAACACAATCGTTGAAGAACTACTTGAACGACGAATCAAGCAAAATACAGAAGGATGAGGTTCTGGCGATTCAACACCCAAATTCCTATCAAAGGCGTGACTTTTACCTACCGATTTAAATTGAGATTCGTGATTAACATTTCAAAATATACATGACGTAGTTTTTAACAAATCCATATATCATGTGCGCAAAAACATAAAGACCTGCAAGTAATTGAATTCACTGTGGTCGTGACACTACATACATATTTCATAACGCTGCGTTGCGCCGTTCGTGAGATCTCTAAGCACCGAGAGAAAGCACCAACTTTGTTTTGTAGTGTTAGATTAAAAACTGTAATCTAACGTTGTGTAAGACTAGGGTAAGAAAGGGAATAGAAGCCGATGGTAGTATTAACTGAACGCCGGAAATTGCAGAGCTACAATTAGAACTCGGCAACGAAAATAGTTTGAACGGAAATTTAAAACATCTTTCTGAAGATAAGCTAATTAAGAAAATGAAGGTTTGCGAAACACATCGACAAACGAATGAACTCACCAAATACTTTCGTCACAACCCAATTTAATTAATTTTAATTTCTTGGTCTACGACGAAAGTCTTGGGTGAGTTCATACGTTTGTCGTTGTGTTTCGCAAATTTTCATTTTCTTAATTTACTTATCTTCTGGATGATGTTTTAAATTTCCGTTTAAACTATCTTCGTTGCCGAGTTCTAATTGCAGTCCTGCATGAGACGTTGACCTCATGAACAAACGTCTTAATGTATCTCCATTCTGGATGTGCGGTAAATACCATCGCAAGAGAATACATTGGTTAGCATTCCATTGAACCGCTAGTTCCAACAACTGACACTTGAACCGTTCTGTACGACACGCCCACTTTTTAAAAAAATCAACACATTCGGTTACAACGAAATCCGTTTTTGTACAACTCATACATTCCTGCGGTTGGTGACGTCAATATGGTTCGGCCGGGTCTTATCGGATGGATCCCGGATGCGGATACATTGATCGGTATGCGAGTCGCATCTCTTCCGATATAGTGGAGGGATCGTATTAGCTCCCAATTGGTCAATAAACGAATGCCCGTAGGCTGGTAGACGGTATCTCGCGAAAAAAAAGCGCGCTATTAGCCGAGGTTCTCTCACAGTCTCGCTCCATTTTTTCCCCCTGTTCTTTGCCGAGAGAGAGTATTTGTTTACGGTAGGTAATGCATTTGGTCTCTCGAACGCTGTCGAAACGCAGTTAGCACGCGTCGACCGCTCACTCTTCTAATTTGACCCGATTGTCCGCCACTGTGTCTGTGTGTCCATTACGGAGGAGCCTTGATTGGGCACCGGACAACAGCGCCACCTACGTTCGGCCTAAGACCCCCACCACCAACACGCGAGACGAGGCCAATTTTTCAAATTTCTGAAACGATCTCCTCAACCCGTGTCATCGAACTTCAAAAAAGGCATCTCTGGGCGTAGCAATTGATGGAGTGTCCCCCGATGGCCTTCCATAAGAGGTCTGTTGGTTAGTTGATAATCATTGTATATTGATCGATGATCGGAGAACTAGCTTTTCCCAGCGGTGAATTTGAGATTTGGCGGAATAATCGCATCCAACGGCAATAATATGGAAACATAGAGATATTGCAATTTGAAATATACCAAAATGGGGTCGCTGTCGCTCTCGCTGCAATACCCGTAAGAGGTCGCTGTGATTACAGTTATTGGGTAAACAGTTATGGTGAAACACGATGATGTCCCCATTAAGTTTGCATGACAAACATCGCTCTCGAAAATAATAAAATTAAATCAACATTATTGGATTGATCTGTTTGAAAGATAAAAGTTTGTCCTCATTGATGATCATTGATTGAAGTCTCAAATCGTAAATGTAAAAATTCAGTAAAAGATATAATAAAGATCACATATTATTCGAATTAATATGCATGGGCGCGTAGAGGTATAGCATATCTCTGAGCATATCCATCAAACATATCGTAAGCTAAAATGATTAACGCGTAGAAACCAGCCCTTTTTTTTAGGAGAAGATGCGTCTGCATTATCAAAATTTTCCCGTGGAAAAAATCGGATGTGTGACGTAAGATCCGGGGTTTCCCCTCGGCAAAATCACAAAAAAAAACGATAGAAAACATCATTACAACTAGAAAGGATAAGTCATTTATGAGTTTCATCAAAACGAGTAGTCTTTTTGGGCGTGGTCATGTTAGTTATAAGCAGTTCTTGGAGGCCATCAACGCACATTCGTTCTCAAGATGCCCTGTTACAGGATAATTTCGCAATCCTTTTTAAAATTTTATCAATTTGAAGAGAGAGAGAGAGAACGAGAATAAAAATGTCAGTATTGAAAGTGTTTTCACCGACTCGATCTCCTTGAATCGGACGCGAGAAAATCCTGTAATGTGCACTTGGTTTTGAGGTGTAATCTATTTGCATCTGGTTCATAGGTGAATGAAATCATCGGCGTCCCCTTTCTTGACTGCACCTGGTTAACGACCCAGTTATTCATATTTGAATTGGAAAAATCATAATACCGCATAGGAAAGAAAATGTATTCCAAAATATAGGAATGCCAAACTGTTGGGTATTATTGTTTGTACGCTTCCCGGGGAACCTCTCGACTCTTCGGATTCCGAAAAACGCTCCAAACGGCTCAATATGGTTTTTATGGTCGCGATTTACCGTTTATGTAGTGAGCTATAAAATTCAGAACGGTCGCAGTTTCCGAATGTTACTACCAAAATTGGAAGGAAAGTGGATCGGGCAAATATAGGCAATTGCCGTCATCGGCAAAAGAGGGGTTGGGGGAAAAAGCCAATGAAATTAAATGGCTAGAGAACTGGAGTCATTGGTTTGAAGGCGCTGGTCATTTCCATACTTCAAAGTACCAACACTTCTGGACAAATGAAATGTAATGACATTTCTCAAGAAACATAAACGGGAAGCAAAAATAATTTAGTTCTAAGAAAGTTACATTTCTTTAAACGCAGATAAGTTGAGGATTCTTGGAAATCGAGATGCTCGTTTCTCGCCCAGTTCACTGGAATGGAAATTGGGATTTGTCGGATTAAGCGCGACTAGCGGCGACAATTACAATCTGCTGAATACCGAAACACACTTGCACTTTGTGCTAAAGGTCAGCGTTTCTTCGCTAATCTAAATCCCTATCCGTGAAAACATAGTGACAAGCGTGTTCGCCACCTGCGCCCAAAGACACGGGTTCGACTCCAGACAGAGACCTTTTTAATTTTTCGGACCAGCGAAATACCTGCACTCGCCTTTCGGAATGAAAGTAATGTCGTGGAACCCGTCCCTGTTCCATAACAGGTACACGTTAAAGATCCATACCTAGGCAGTTTATAATAAACCTTGGCTAGGCAAAATTACCGGGTCGTCCCCCGTTATGGTATTTTTGGGCGAACACGGTTTTAGCAAATATTATATTTTTATCCGTGTATTGTGTATAGCAATTGTGATTGAAATCCATAGGATTTTTATTGTGACGTAGCAGGTCCCATGCGGATTTCGAATGCAAATGCCGTGCTACGACACAATTGTGACGGTCGGGCTTTTAGCGCATGCGAGTCAAAAAGGCCGTAAATATTTAAACGAATGACCAGTGTCATTCCAATCAGACTTATGAATACGAACAACGGAGGGGCGGTCGAGAGGAGAGGGGGTGTGGAGGGGTCCCGGAGTGTGGAGGGTGGGAAACGAAAATATGGTTAATCGGGTTTACTACAATCAGCGTTGGGTCCATTACACGGTTGTTTAGTGTACACATGTGCGTAGTGTGGGCTCAGTCTTCGGCGAACACAACGCTCACGTAGCATTAATTTAGAACTTTCATCAAATTTTTGGTGGGTGTCACGCTCGGGTAGCTCCGGGCACGCGACGTCAGAATCGAATTTATTTTTATTCTGGCGTTCCTGCGCATGCGTTTTACAGAGTAGTGCGGCCCCTCGTCCATTCCCACGCACGCAATTATCCTTCCCATGCATCAAAACGTAAGGTCGATAGCAACGTACCGACAAGACCCCAAAGCGTTTTTGCGGCTTGCTAAAAACGAAATTAATTTGAGGTCTGGTATTTGATAGGAACAAATGCAGCCACCGCTACCGACGCCACCATCAATGAAACAATCGTTAAATAGCAACTAACCGCATGCACCGAGTGATATCTTTTCGAAGTTCGTTTGTCGTTTACACTGCGGATTATCCGATCAGTATTGGTATTAGTAACGTCCTGTCATTAAACAATTCTTAAATTAAAATTTCTTTAATCAATGCTCAATTATTGTGTCCGCCCACATTCTGATCGAATGAATAGAGCAGTACAATTAGTGCACACATGTGCGACTAATGTAGTCGATTTGATACCGCTGAGATCGCATACATACGAAAATCACCTGTCAAAGTCGACAGGTAAGCATTAGTCCTCTTCTCTCTTCTGTTTTCTGTTTTGCGCGATCGCCGTCTGGCGTTTATTTTAATTATGAAAGGAATCCAGAACGTATTCTATCACATATTTGCGAAATTGTGACTTGATTCTCTTTAAAACATGTCCAAATCACTCTAAACTCTTTAGAAAATTCCCTCAAAAACGCTCCCAACTTTTAACACCCCAATGGAATATTCGTCGTAATACAGCGCCTCCTGTGTTCGTCGTGATATTTGAAAACAATATGGTGTCGTACGCAATGACGAAAATAATGTAATTTTGTTACAAAAGATTACAAGCATGGCCTTAAAATCTCCGAGAAAAAACATTAACAAATAAATAAAAATGTCGAATATGTAACATCGCTGACATGTCTTAAGAGAATCAAGAAACATTTCGCAAAGTTATAAAAATATATGTGCATTTTGGCTTTCTTAATTATTAGGACCACGCTGGAGGTTTTTTATAATTAATCTCGACAAATAAAGAACATAATATTTGACGTGAATTCTATTTTATTTACTGATGACCTTCAGTTAATCCGATGATCTTTGTCGTGACCAATTTCTATCAAACCCGAGCGAGAATGACATTAATTTGTTGTTATAACTCTACGATGAAAAAAACAAAAAATGAGGATCTGGTTTGTCCGATTCATCAATGTCACAACCATAAAACCACAATTTTCTTTTCTGTCCTCCTCTTACTCCCCTCCCCCCTTTCCCCAAGCACCACCCAAACGTCACATAACGTATGATTGTATGGGACAGGACGTTGCTCGATAAAAAGCCCTTTCAGCTGAATAATAATTTATCCTTGTCGCAATTCAAATGAAATTACTGGGGAATTATCTGAAAGCCGTTTCTGGAAATCGTTCACCCACCATTACACCACAAATACATGACAAACAATAACGTTCCCCTCCCCCCCGTGATATAGGAGCAACGTTATAACCGTATTTCCTCTGATTGCGCCATAATCAGTTGTGTTTCAGCTTCTGTGTAGTTTTTTTATGCCTCACAAATTGATGGGACCGTTATAACGATCTCGGAGCGGTTCAGGAAGGGGCAAAACAAATTGAGTTCGCCCAAGTTGAAACCCTTGCAACCCACATGAAACTTTCCTTCTCGTTTGCAAAAATGGGAGGGTGCACTGAGTGTTTTGTTGTTGCTTGTAGGAGCATAAGTCACATCAAGCAATTACTAATCTACCCCCAACAAACAATAGCATTTCCCTCCCCCTCCATCAACTATGCCTCGTTCTGTCGAGGAACCCCGGCGCCCATTTGGTTCTTAATTCGGCACTCATCTTGGAATCGTTGTACGCGTTGTTATTTGCTCATGGCTGGAGGGCAATTGTCGACATTCCATCACTGATTTATGGCTGTTTTTCGTGTGTCAGTTATAAACGTTTGCCACCAACTATTGAGTGTAATGTATTAAAAAAAACAATCTGTCAAAATATCTTGTCAGCCATTTTAAACTCCAATTTTTCTGTAACTAACATTCAAAACTATTACCATCTAGATACATGGAGCGTAAGTTTGTCAGAGTCAGTGCTATGTTGAATTGTGTATAATTTTATAGAGTGCGCTCCCGACAACGTTTGTGGACAGCTTTCATTCAGCAAGCTTGCACATTCAGCAGTTCGTGAATAAAGCACACGGCGACAATAAAATTAGCGCTGTTGTAGATTAGCCAGCGGCGCTGAGCCACGCCAACCAAAATTCGACAACGACAACGAGAAGACTGCTCGAGATCGGGGGCACTGTTGTTATGCTTTCGCTCGGGACCGATGCATCTACACTTAGTTATAATTGTCGCCGCCAGGGGGCTAATTATCGAGCATCAGACTATTGGCTAAACGCTTCTCCTGAGGGCTACCGGAAAAACTATATGCTCTTTTAAGAGGCGCTCAATAGAGTATGGTTTTTGTGAACCGAAATAAAATCTGATACAACAAAAAATTGTCTTTTGAAAATATCTTCCAAAACAAAAACTACATTCTTGTGCATGAACCTGTTACAAGCTAAAAAAAAATATTTGTTAAGGATGTTCACAGTTGATTGAACATCTTAAAAAACCCAGGTTTTAACCTCCACTCGACACATCTTGTTACATGTACATAGTACTCTGTATATGTTAAAACTAAGATAGAAATATACTATTTAAAAATTTTAAATCATATTTTTGCAAAAAATGTGATTTTATAATTGGTCCAGCCCAATATCCGCATTCTCATACATTAATAATTACAATTTCAGCAGAAATTAAAAATGAGTGATGTCATTTTTGGAAGGCTAAGATTTTTATTTATAATGCAGCAAATACTAAAATGTGTTTAATTGAACCAATACATATATTTACTATCGATAGTAACGAACGATATTATCGAAAGAAACGTCATTCGACTAATCGGTTTCTTTTGCAACATAAATTGCAAAATGTTAACCGATACCGAGTCATCAATTACAATTACAATATGTGGCCACAAGCAGCCCCTGATGGGGCCAATGACGGGTCGAACGACCTTTTAAGGACAAAGGTGTGGTTGTCCTATTCTAACAGGTTTTTGACTTGACTCCACCGTCAACAAACTCCGGGGAAATAGTAGTTGAAGTACGAGTCACATCTACAATGCAGCTCCTGAACCATAGGCCCCCGCCATAGGCCCCACCCGGGGCTGCTTGTGGGTATATATTGTAATTGAACCATTATAGTATGTCCCGTTCTTCTTCACCTAGTAGGAGCCTGTCTCACAATTTCCCCAATTTTGACTACAATCCCCCTTCAGAATACGAGCCAGAAGCCCAATATTGGTTGCGTTTCTACGATCCTCTAACGATTCCCATCCCAATATTGACGACATGTCCGTCACACTACCCTCTCGACCACTAACAAATCTAGCAGCCCTTCTTTGGGCCATCCCAATTTCACCTATGAACTCCACATGGCGAGGATTCCAAACGGAGCTGCAATATTCAAGCAAAAGTCTGACAAAAGAAAATATAAGCCTAGCTTTCGTTGCATCAGTCATTTTTTGGGTTTTTTATTTTTTTAAATTTACTTAATTATTAATATTAATTTTTATTTATTCAACTGTGGTCAACCGCACTACAGGCGTTCTGTACCCCTCACGATGCTTAGGCACTATGCGAGGGGCACGTCCAGTACCCCGGGATCAAAATTAGCAATAAGGCATATGAATCAATTTTCTACGGTTCTGTCCCGTCTTTCATCTCTTATGCTTATACATTTGGCATGCAAAATGCCACTGTCACCAAAACCTCTTGCAGACTATCCGTCTCTATGGCTAAACAGCAGGCGCCCAGAAACTTTCGTTTACAGTATTTTCACTTCTGCAGTCACAAAGAGACACGCGCACTCTGGTTATGTCCTCCCGAGACTCCTTGTCCTTGCCAGTGCACTTAGCAAGCAAGGTTTCCTCGTCCACCTATGGCACAAAAAACATTAGCCGCGATTCTCCCTTAACACTTAAAAAAGTCTCCCCAAAAAATATAGGCCAGTTTCGACTTGGGTCACAGGAGGGGGGATACGCGAGGAAAATTAATTTACACGCGATGGGTTCCCCTTGTTTTTATTTCGTGGCGAGAGTGAGTTGCGCGCGGAAGGGAGACCCCCCGCCGCTAGATGGCGCGCGCAGTCGGCGGTACGAGTTTCCGTGCCAAATGGTGCACTAGCGGAAATCATAATGAAGACGTATGATTCGTTATGCGGGCTTGATAGCCTTTCACCGACGACAAATTAATTGCCCACACGAAAAAAATAAATAAAAGTGGTAGGACTGGAAACATGGCGGACGCCCACTTGTATAGGATAAATAGGGCGGTCCGTCATTGCGCCAACGCGCCCCGAGTTTCCGCAACGATGGCGTGGCTCGTTGATGGGTCCATAGCGATAGTGGAGTGGGTTCTAATGCGCCTGTGTAGGGAAGCGGGGGAAGTCAGAGACCTGTCCGCAGACCTTAGTATCCAAATAAATTTTCATTTGTTTAAGCTGCATGATAATTTGTGGAAGCTGTTGAATAGGCGGCGGGAAACACTTGTGCTCCAAACGATGCACTATCATCTATTCAATACTGGTGTCTATGGAATTGGAAGACAGTGATGTCAACCTGTGCCAAGACCAACGATGGGCTACTCTGAGATGCCCACATTTATTAAAGTTAAGGAACTCTACCAGCGTGTTCGCCTTAAACGCACCCTCCCCCAGAAGGCGACCTAGTAATTTTTCCTAGCTCAGTTATACCAACGATGTATCAGTTGAAAGTTAATAGAATCAGGAGATTGGCAGAAAAATCAGTATTTCCTAATACACTGACCTAAAAATATTGTTCCCTTAACTGAATATATATACTTTAAATATATCTCTTTAAATAAGAATCCAAAGTCTCTTTTTAAAAATGTATGCGAAACAGCAGATAATCAAATATTTAAAACTAATTCAAAATTCGAAATGCTGAGTAACGTCAAATTTTCTGGCAGATTGAATATTTGGAAAATATTGCCAGCATCAGTCTCTAAATGTAAAATTTAGACGCCCACAGTGAGCCGCCGCTCCACATTCAACACAGCTGGAGTGAGGGACATGAAATTTTTTATTGAGCAAATCCAGATGGATCGAGGCGCACGGCGCGTATTTTTCACCATCAAGGACAACGACTGTCACATATCGCAGTTTAGTTTTAATGCGCCGATAGGCGATAGTACAGACGATAGTACGTTTAAATGGACTGGCTCTCCCTTAGCAACGAATAAGCACAGTTCGATTTGTTAAAATGGAGCCAGTTGTTCGGGAATCTATCAGATACATAATAATTTACAAAGCCGCAACCACAATTGCGAGTTGTGTGTTCCTCGCGTTCGAATGACTTTATTAGTTTAGAAATTAAAATTTGCGTTTATTTGATTAGAAATTAAAATTTGCGCCCCGATAATATACGCTTCCGAGTCATACTTTAATTTGCAACAATAGTTGCGCGCGAAACAGTTGTCACCTAAATCTAATGGATTCTCAGTAAAATTATTAGAAGTGTGGGATGTTTTTAAAACTTCTCACTAGTTCTACAAATTTAGGGAAACAATTCACAGGAAAATCACTTCAAACATAGTTACGCATTTGTTCGTTATTATTTTATAAAATCGCATCATTAGCATTTCACATCCACAAAACGCCACTCTACACCCTACTATTGGTATTCTTTTATATGAACATTTTGGTAAATAAAAATCATTTTTCAGTTCTAATTTATTCAGATCAATTAATGTCTATTTTTGGGGAGCGACCCCTTTTTACCGTAATCGCAAGTGTCGTATCAGAAGCTCTTCCAATCCAAAAACGTCGTTCTCAGTCATTGGCAAACGTCCACCGTCGATCGAAATCAATTTGCAATTACCTCGGTTCACTGCAAAAGGGCGTCCCACTTTTTGCATGACTGAAGAATCTTGTTCGCTCACATCACGCAAACAAATTGACGAAAAGTCCACCGGATTTTCTGGCACGACTGCAATTACGAATCAGAACGAGACATTCCCGAACAATCAGATTTCAGGAACAATGTTTTGTTTGAATGTCCTCGCGATCAATAAATCCAATCGAGAAAAACTTATCAAGCAATTTTTTTAATTGATCAGATATCCACACCGCAAAAAGGAATCATGGTCACTCACGAATTCTTCACAGAAACTTTGAATGTTTCTCGGTTTCAAATTCTCTAAAAATTCTCTCTCGGCAAAGTTCTTAATTCATCCGTACAGGTGAAATTGGACAGTGGAAGTGACCCCCGTGCTTGGGTCAAGCAACGCTGACCAAGACTCGTGTCTTGACCTCCAGCGCCACCCCTACTACCCATTGGCTATCGTCAGGGTGCGCTCTCATTGGTCGGGAGGGGGAAGGAAGAGGAAGGATAGATTCTAGAATCTAGATCTTACACAAGTGTAGGTAATTTTAATAAATATTTATGACCACTGAATTAATGTGAACTGGTCATTTTATTACGTTTTGTCATCAGTTTTGGGTTTGCGTGAAAAGACCAATTTCTTCTTTAAATTTTAATCTTTACTACACTCGATCCATTGTCGTAATCTGATGTACCACCTCTAGTTTAATGCTTTTAAGCGTGAAAGACCTTTGAGAAATTTAAGTGAATATCGGCTCGAATTTAAAAATCTACCAAATTAACCAATATATTCGCGAATAATATGACTGTTAGTAATACATAGAGGTAGGTAAGGGAGTCGACAAAACGCCTGAAACGAATAGGCCCAAAAAAGAACTTTGGAATCTACCTCACAAATCGGACCCCCCAAATCCAACTTCCTGCTTAAGAGACTGAATTTGTCTTTTTCCAATAAATTTGAAAACGAAAATTCAGCGACATCTGATCGATTGGTTTTATATTAACAACGATGTTGCAACTGTCTGGTTCTGCTATTCCATTTTTTACGGTTATGAAATTGTCGCATTCGACAAGCGTAAACCCTAAATTGAATTTGCCACCAGGAGCACCGATACGAATATTTTCATTTCATTGACGCCATTTTGTTACCCAATGTCTACGATAACATTTTAGCGATTCCAGTTCAGCCCAAGAAAAGTACGTCACAGCGACTTTCTCTATTCCTCCCGATATAAATTTCAAATCAGATAAAATATATGTTAGCATCATATTACTGCTTCATTTCTAGAAGCAGTGATGGCTCGTAATCAATTCTCCCGTTGGGAAAAAATATTTAAAATAGAAATGTCCTGCAATTTATTTTTTAAATTCCGAAAGACAGAAGACTTCGGGAATACCTGCACTTCAGAGTGCACACCTGTGGGGTTAAGCGGGCGAACTCCACGCCAGGTCATGCGCACCACCAATTTCAAATGTTGCAAAACCGAAAATATTTTCCCAAAATTTTACGAATGGCAACAGGTATATAAACAGGTATTCATCGACCTATTCTAAATTACACCACGGATTAAATTCAACTCGTTGCACTAACGTTATCGTGTTCGGCCGATTTTGGCTACGCTTCTAAAATGAACGCAGCTGTCTTCGTAATCCTATCCCTGACGGTGATTTTAGTCCGATCGGAGCTTGACTATTCCCTATTCGTTGTGCATGATCAAGGTAAATGGAATTTCAGAACGCCAGTCTTCTTAAAGAAAGCAAATTAATTCGAAATCTAGAATGTTTACCCTAGTCATTAAGAAATACGTAGTTTCGTTTATAGGTTGTACACTACTATGACAAAAAGATGTTTATCGAACGAAAAAACAAATGATTAGGTTTGCTTTTGATAAGTTTAAGAAAATTTGATATTCCTATATTTCTTATATATATAAAATATAATATTTCTATATTTATTCTATTTTTTATATTCTTATATTTCTTAGATGAAATAATATTTTTTAATTTCTTCAAAAGAAAAACTCCGTTAAACGTAAAGCCGATTACGTAAAGTATACAGGTAGCACCTGTAGAAGTTGCATTGACATTGATTAAAATTATGTTTGTAGGAGCTGTCCAAGCTACAAATGAAGGGTCGTGCAAGATATACGCGAGCTACCTAGATCCCAAGGCCGAAGGATTTTACCTTCTGCCAGTGTCCACCAGCAACAAGACCCACGTTCTGTACCCCAAAGTCGCCAACAGCACTTTCTGCTACCAATTTATATGTTTATCACGTATCTATCAGCTCGGAGTCGTCTATCTTGAGAAAGACACGTCGTAAGTACTGTCAAAATAATTATCAATTGAATCCATCTGATAGCATCTTTTGAATGGGCAAAACGAATATTAGAAAAATGTGAGTCTCTCATTTACTTACTTCTACAATTGAAAATTAAAAATCCATTTTCTCTCTCCAACTGTTTCAGAGGTTCGAAGAAATGGTGCCCAAATGATCTAACATGCAAATCCAAAAAACCTGGTTATGAGATTCATTGCCAATCGCCTGTTCCTCCGAAATAATGACGTGATTCACTAATGTGTCGTGTTGACAGATTCGAACATTTATGAGCGATTGTTGATTGATGTCTAATGTTTGATAAATAACGATTATTTGAATAAACGTGCTATTTGAATGACGATTATTTATTTGTATAGTTGTTTCCTATTTGCATGCAGTCAATTACATTAAAAAATAACCCACCCATTTGGCCGCTCTATACTTCTAATTAATTATTTGCATACTCTTTATTTAATATAGACACTTTAATATTGCTACTTAGTATTAAATAACTGTGATGTTTCAAACTTTTTCCTTAAGAGATTTAATCAAAATACGCACAAATAGGAAAATTTGAGTGATAGGTGACCTACCATTTTGGAAAAGTGGAGACGCCGTATTTAAATTTTCTGACGAAGAGTTGTTTTTAAGAAACTTTCAATGGCTAACTTATTGAGAAATACTGAAAATGGAATTCTAAAATTTCACCGTTCGACTACAAATTTGAGGAACTATCTGCAGCTAAAATTGTATTAAATTCCGTCAAGCCGTTCGTAACTCCTGAACAGACAGATTGAAACGTAGGATTATAATATAGATGCTCAAAAACAACGTTAGGCTGAGATCGATTTCAGTCAAGCTTCTGCCGCAGCTGTGGCAGAAATCAAATGGATAAATTCGGACATCTTTATGGTAACAAAATTTGATTTATCTGATCCAGAAATACGACACTTTCAATTTAAGTAATGTTTACTAAAATTAAATTCTGAACAACAATGTGTGCCAACGCTCCAACGATTGACATATTTTAAAAATTACAAATGAGAATTGGTATCGCCCATTTTGGAAAACGGTTTAGTGACTAGGAACTAGGAGGAGTTGAGATTCTTTGTGGCAGAGCAGCTACCCCATCAACTAAAAATTGGATGAACCATACTTGGGACCTCTCAAATGAAGTTGTAATGGATTTCTTTTCACTGCTGAGACAATAAAATTTATTGCAAATTCTGTTTTAAAAATACATATATATTTTTAATTTCCCATCAATGTAGTAGCTGCTCTACATTCGTTTCTGTGCCTCTCTTGGTGCTTCGGCACTATGCGAGGGGCACATTTTCATCAGTACCCCGAGCTCCAAGAATCGAGAGCCCGCGACGGGAATCGAACCCGGGATCGCCGAGCCTCAGTCAGTAAATCGCATCTTTTGACGAGTCTCAAGTAGTGTATCAAAATAAATTTGCTTTTCAACCACTTGTACATTTAATATATCAGTATTTTGTTTCCATGTGAAAACCAAAATCCAGAAATAATTATTCATAATTTTAATACATAATTAAAACTGTTAAAACTGCAATTTACTACAAAATTCCTGTTATTGAATATTCATTAAATTTTTGAACAATTGGTGCCTGCATTTTTTGTGTGTTAAATTTATTAGCACGAAATAGGAATTTATAAAGTTATTCTTTAATAAATAACGAAAAACAAAACTTTTAAGGTATGGCTCCAAAATAATATTTTAACCAATGACTTATGCCAGCATTCAAATGAATCATACGAGTAGATAAAATTAAAAATGCCAAAGACGGTAAGCATGCCTCAAGTTAACTTAAGTGTTGGGAATTGCAGGACTACAATTATAACTCGGCAACGAAAATATTTTAACCGTAAAAATTAAAAACATCTTCTCGAAGATAAAATAAATATGAAAATTTGCGAAACACAAATACTTCGTTTTCGTTGCCGAGTTGTAATTGTAGCCCTGCGATTCCCAGCACTTTAGTTAATACTACCAACGGCTCCTATTCTTTTTTTTTTATGCTGCAAGTTGTCTGAGCAATTTTAATTGTAATTGAGAATGAGGCAAATTAGTCATCAAGTTAGATGAGAGGTGCTTTCCTGAAATACAGATCTGATCGAAACTTGAACGCGCCCTCCGAGTACATTTGAAATTCTTGAGAGCGCAATTGAGAGTGAGACGGGCGACTTGTCATTCGAGAACGATCAGCGTTTTCTTGTCGTGACACAGATTAACCGATTTTGTTCAAAGGCTAAACGCACTCTGTTCAAGAATGCTTGGATATTGGGGAAATCGCTGTCACATTACCATCGATGAGTAAGTAACGATTCCAACAAATGCAACCTGATCATGGCAAGTACAATATGCGACATTTATAGATTAATTATTCATTTTGTCGACAGCTTCGAACAGTTGGGTTTTCATTAGACGCCATTAAATCCGATCACGCTTGGTTTTCAAATGTCTCATTCGGCAGCTGATTCGAAAATGTCGGCATCGTCGTAGAGTACAGTCTCGCCAACTCAATTTAACAATCTTTTCGTCCACGTGTTAAAACGGAACTCGGCAGTTGTCAGTTGTATAAATAGCACACCTCGTGGTGATTCAAATCAGCTGAACCAAATATATTCTACTTGATATTTCAGTTGATCATTTCGTTGTAGTAACCACGTCGAATTCGGATTGACAGTTTGGTTCATTCCGATTATTTTATTCTTCCCTAATACGTTTCTAAAATGCAGGTGGTGGTGGTCTCAACACTATGCTTCCTATTCGCGGTGTATGTCGCCGTTTCAGGATTGGATTGTGGCGATCCAAAAAATAATTTATTCGTCTTTCACGATGGTAATGGTTTATTTTTGTTCTATTAACCGAGACTGATGAGATTGCACTGAGAGAGCGGCTGAGTGTGCGGCCACAGTGGCAATAGTTCTGCGATTCTATGCAAAAAGGTCTTTTGGTGCTCAGGGGGGGGGGGTCATAAAAATATTATAATTTGAGCAAAGATGATGATCTTAATCGAAATTGGGTCCAGAGCGGTTTCAAATTCTCATTCAGTTAGAAATAATTCTAAGATTTATATTTGACCAGCCGGGAATTAAATTATCTAGGATAGATTTGATCAAAAATAAATTGACGTCCACTTTTCTTTCGTAACCTTTATTTTTATTTTTACAGAAACACTACTTCCGCCTAATCAGATATTCGTGGACAGTTGCACCTTTCCTTACGAATTCATTAAGGATGGTAACTACCCCGGAACCGGTTCTTTAGGCGTCCAAAAAACTCTTATCCTAAACACAGACAAGAATTGCTATACCGTTGTCTGTCTTGCGAAATACAAAACGAGTTGTGTAATCAGCGCCGAACTGACCGTCACGTAAGTACTATTGAAATTGTTTTTTTTTTAATGTCATGTTCGCCACTCGGGTCGCCAGTAGGTTGGTTGGACGGTCCAGGTTTCTGCATTAATCACTGACCTCACGCCCTACTGACCGCCCCGGCGATGGTACGCACCTGGCGAACATGAGATAACGAATTTAATAACCGGGTTTCGCCAGAATAGACCTACGACCTGTATACTCTGCGATCATGAGTTCGAACCCCAGTTCGGTTTGAAATTAATTTAAATTGACGATAACTTGGCGGTGCAGAGAGTGTGCTCGACATTGTGCGGGACTTGTGGTGAACTGATACGACTAGTTCGGTCATTGGGTGATCACTAAAGCTGCATAACTTTGGACTGATGAAACATTTATTAGAATAGTTCTGTTCAAATGTTGAGTTAAAAGAACAGGCAAGATGATAGATATCATTTTGATTTTATTCTCAGGGAATTAAAAACTAACTGCGTTGCTAGCGGTGCTGATAAATGTCCGGTGGCAGTTGATAACACCGAGTGCAGGTTTCTAGCCGCCGGCACCACTTCCACCACCGACGGAAACTCCACCACCACAGCTGGAAGCTCCACCACCGCCGGGAACTCCACCACCACCGCCGGGAACTCCACCACCACCGAGAGCTCTATCACCACAGAAAACTCTACCACCACCGAAAGCTCTACCACCACCGGGAGCTCCAGCACCACCGAAAGCTCTACCAGTACCAGCACTTCAACCACCGAAAAGTCAATCCCATTATCAATTAATAAAAATTACGGCCTCTAAGGCGCCCTCGAATGACAATTTGCCCATCTCAATATTGGGCTCAAAAATTTCAATTGTCCTTAAGATTAGACTAGTCGGGGCCGCTTCTGTTCCTGTTGTACATTAATGATATATGTGAAGTAGTTTGCTCCAATATAAAAAACTAGATGCTGATGATACAATGTTATACAGGGAAATCAAAGGTGATCAGGACTCAGAATAACTTCAAAAGGATCTCGATTTCCTGGCTAGGTGGTGTAAAGAATGACAACTGCAACTTAACGTTGACAAGTGTTGCATTATGCATGCATCCAGATCTAGGGATCCTCTGCTTTATGATTACTCACTTTCTGGGAAATCTATCTTGGCTGTCCAACAGTACAAATATCTGGGTTTACAGATGACCCCAAAATTATCTTGAAACCCCACATTTAAAAGATGATTGGTGAGGCGAATGCTAGGCTTAGACTTATTCAAAACGTGTTGAAGGGGTGTCCAAGTAAAGTTAAGTCAGTGCCCTACTTTTCCTTGGTCCGACCTTTGCTTGAATACTGTAGTTCCATTTGGGATCCTCACCATGTGGGGCTGGTAGGTCCCCCGCCCCCCGCCCTCTCTTGGGGGTTGCTTGCGGGTAAAATTTGTAATTGTAATTGTAACTATCGGTTGCAGTGGACACGATCTCAAAAGGAAATTTGCCCCAATCTCAAGAGCAATTGAAATTTCTCAAGCAGCCAGAAGAATGCTTACCGTGTAACTGGGCTATAAGTGAAATGTGCAACATCATTACACGAATGACGAATCACTGCTATCCGATTTCAACTGTGGGACATTTTATGGTTTTTTAAACTTTTCTTTTAAATAAATGTTGTTAGGTTCATTTTATAATGATTATTGAAAATAAAATTGTAATTTTTAATCAAAAAGACTACTTAATTATCTGTCGAGGTCAATTAATATAGCATAGGTTGCGCAATTTGGGATTTAAAGAAATTTTTTAAGAAATTTTTTACCAAACTTGATCGTTGTGGAAGGTTATAAAAACAATTGCACAATTGATATCTAAGAATTTCGTTTACTGCGATTCATTTTTAGTCGGCCCAAAATTGTGATGGTGTAAAAGAAAATCGTGAATAAGTTATTTCGCGTCATAATTGTTATTTCGAAAGTGCCGTTTTTATTTTACTCAATTAATAATCGGTCAGTTCAATTAATTGATTCAGCTCAATTAATAATCGGCTTAGTTCATCTAAGCAGCAGAGTTGAGTAAACGCCCTGCATAGTTACGAATTGCAGCGGTAATTGTCAAACGACAAACGCCACCGTCAAGACGAAGAATTATTAGTGAGACATTTGAAAATTTAAAATTTCAGTCTTATCTTATTTATCCCTAAATTGCGTAATAATCGGCTTATTTTCGACCGATTTATTCAATTTCTAAAAAGAAGCCATTAAACTAGATCGCTGTTGACTCACATTTGTAAAATTTTGATTGCTCAATTTAATTTTTCCCTCAATCGTGCAGTCGATTTCGTCCCCTTTATATTTTCAGATTTGACAGGAAATCGTAGGCTGGAACACAGACCTCCAGCAGCCGCACAAATGTTCTCTCTAACACTACCAAACCTGATGAAAATGTGTCATTTAATGGAGTCGATTAGAAAGCGCAGGCTGTGAAAAGTAGGCCACATACATATACAATTTCAATGAAGACTGTAACTTGTTCGTGCGCACCCTGCAGGTGGTTAGATGGTCGACGTGGTGACAAGAATAGACGAAGCTGTCAAGTTCCACGGGAGTCTCCGAAACGTCAATACCACCTCAATGTCAACACGAGTATTCAAGACGTGGCGCATGCGCGAAACCGTGGGTTTGTCGTAACAGCCACTTCCGGGCCAAAACACATACACATACACACAAACACGGTCGTCATTTAAATTGCGCAAGTATGGAATGAAAATTATTATAATCAACACGGATCGGGTTATAAACACGATGTAATTGGCACATAAAAATCGGGAAGGAAGGGAAGTTTTTTCTCCCGGGCAGGCTGACGCGCTAAACAGAAAATTCATATATGTATAATCGACCGGTTGACGTCGTCGTCAAGGGCACTGTCAACAACGTCTAGCGACTGAAGCTCACCTACTGGCGAACGATCAATCCTACTGCAGAAATCCGCCGACTAGTCGATTTTCCAAAGGAGAATTACAGATAACATATTAGTTCCAAAGGAGAATAACATTAATTCGATTCGTTGGAACAATATATTTGATTCACAAATATATCAGAGCCAATATTGCTGAAATCATGATCAACAATTATGATCTTAGGTTTGTTTTTATCCGATTAACTGATTGTTCGGACAATAAGGATAGTAATCCAGTTTCATTTTACAAAAATAAATCACTTTCCGTTTTGCCTTTAGCTATGTGTCGTACATTGCTATTGTAAATATTTAACGTATATCAAATTGTAATTGTACTTTAAGAACACATCTCTCGTAACGTAATTAATGAGAAAATCCAATTGAAAATTTCATCTGAATGACCTGATTTTGTGAGGGAGACCGAGATGGAGCAAACATGGGGAGCTCATGCGGCAGATGTTGAACGATGACTCGCCATGTGCAGGCGAAAAATTACTTTTAAGAGAAAACAGGGTAGGTGAAAACAGATCTTGCAGTCAAACGAGACTGCCTTTAAAGGAAACGTCTTTCCCTTTAATAGATAATTACACATTCTCCCCTCCACACTTTACTGTTCCAGTTGCTGGCTGCCAAACATTTGAAATCGTTATATCGTTGAGACCCTCCCTTAAGTTGTCTGCGCTGAAACCGTCCATGATTCGTCGATTCAAAATAATTTAGCTATCCGAAAGAGAGAGCGTCCACCAATCAGTGAACACTTATCCAATGAGAACGGAGATAAATTCAATTGAAATCGAGCAGAATTCGTTCGTTGGCGTTCAATACTGAGTGATTGCCAACTGACCAGGGGCAGCATGGATTTCAGCAATCAATCGCAATGTGCGGGTTACATACTTAAGCCCACATAGCCAAACAATTTCAATTGTTCTTATCAGAATCAGAAGCCAGCCGTGGCGTGGCTCTGCGCAGAAAATCAGCTACACTGGCGCCACCCCACGAGCACCGGAGCCCAGTCCCAAATGAAGAAGCAAATTGAACTTTTCTCCTGGAGAAAACGTTTTGACATTTACCTAATCATATTTGGTCGTCGCTGCACAGTCGGTGAATTTGGCGTCTCCATGGAATATGAACGGGCGACGGCAAATGGGATAAAAATACAATGAGCCCAATTGTCACCGGCGAACAATGACGCCTATCGCCGGGAGCCATTCTCTCCTTTGTGTAGGCGGGGCTTTTGCGGTAAGAAAGAAATTTTTTCACCTTTCCACGGACTAGACTAACTGACGTTTATATGCCAATTGCGAGGATTGCTCTAGGAGCAGACTGGAATCCTTTCGATTGGCCAAACGCGCAAACTGCGATCATGTTAAGATGTATGGATATTGGAAATTGACAATGTCAGTTGCAATCAGTGGTTCCTGAATGCGCTTACACATCAAAACGTAAGGATGGCCCATTTTCGGCAGTACCTTAGATTATTTATGTAATTCCAAATTACATAAACATGAAAACTGACAGTAGTTTATATTACGCTAAAGCTGCGGAGAAGATCGGTTTGTAAGGAGACGATCTTCGTCGCTTAAGAGATTTGTTGGATACGTTCAATAGTTCTTTAATTTCAGCTAAACCAAATATTTATTGTGTTGATATTCAAAAAACAACTTAATTAAGTAAATAAATAAATATTGCATAGTACGTCCAATGGGTGTACGGAATACAGATGAGCCAAATATTTATGCTGTTGATATCCTAAATTCTTTAATTTAGTAAATAAATATTGGACTTTTGGTTGATTTTTTTTGTAGATATTCGTTTAAAGATTAATAGATATCCAGATTAAATAAGCGAAGCAATAAATATTTAATTCGGGTGATATTATATATGTTTGGCTAAAATATTTATTTTAATTTGAGGCCTCTTTCTATCCAGGTTGGGTACATTATACCCGAATTACTTTAGACATAGCGTCTGCCGAGACGAGTTTCCAAGAAGGACTAAGCCGTCGTTGGTTCTTGGTTCGCTAAATTGATCGAAATGTACAAGTACAATTCAAACACAAGATACCCCGATTTGTCGTAAAAGTCGTACGGCTTCAAATTCATGATCTACTGTTGATTCTTCCGGGTTTTTTAAAAATACCATAGGTGAACTCTTTTAAAATAATCAATGGGCATCAATTGAATAGTCGGTCTCAAGAGGGGATGCAGCAACTGTCAGGTCTGAGGCGAAAATATTTCCCCGCTGGAAACGACATTCAAACACGACCGAACTATCGCACCCAATCGTCAGAACCGCAGCCTGCCCGCAGACCCGTGCGTCACCAACGCCAGCTGGCGAGCGAAATATGCCGCAAAACTAATTCACACGCGCGACTAGCACACGCCTCGCACGTGACAGCAGGACTCGAAAGCTGCTGCCACCCAAAACCGATTCGTATTCGATCGTCCGCCATGCAACGACCTTCGCCTATATACTAGAGAACAAATGTGGATCTAACGCACCGAAAATGCAGACAAAAATCCCACCAGATAGCGCCCGAATAACCTTTTTTGGACTACCATTTTATTTGTCTAGGGAACGAAACTACAGAGATAGATAACAACGAGATCAAAATGCTTAAACAATTACCAGTAGATACCAATAGAACTTGACTTCAAAATTTGTTAATCTATTTTCAGTCACTTCACCCAATCAATACACAGCTGAGCGCCCAATTTTCAGAGATTCCAATCGTTTTTGCGAATTGGGCTTAAAGTCGCAAACGACATAAACATTTTTATAACAATAAAAATTAGACGAGTTTATTAGTGAAAGGATTTGATCAGGCTGAACCGATTTGGTTGAAAGCGACATCCAAAAAGCTAGTAGTCCCAACATTAGAAATTCACAATGTTCGTTTTGTTACCAGCTCAAGCGAAGTTCACACGTTACAACATTTCCCAAATTCCGACAACACTCCACGAACTATGCGATTAAATTACGAATCATTGCTGAGGTCCCACTCACCGAACGATAACAGAATACTCTGTAATCGAAAGTGACGTAGGTCTCATGGTGGTATTCCAACCTAACCTGAAAAAATGTTTCATCATGTGAGCGCCCCCTAAAAACTGCGCCACACCTTAGAGTGAATCACTTCGCAGCAGTTTCCATATTTCTGAATCGTTGAAGTACCGGCGCTGGCACACTCGGCTCGTCCCAAACAAAAGGCGACCGAAAAGGCGCCGAGCAGGTGCAGCCATCCGACGCCTTTCTCCGCCAGGTCGCGCTCCGATAAACAACCCTTTCAAAATGGCGACGATGCGCTAAAACCATCGTTTCCTTTTCACGTGTGGATTGCCTTTATGCTCCAGCGTTCGCGCGCAAAACGCACGGACGATGGAAAGATTCGGTTGGGGGTTTAGCAATGCCTAGGTGTCGGAACACTTTCGCATACACGGTTATTTAGAAAGGTCTCTCGAGACCGAATAACATTTTAACAGTTAACTAGGGTGTCGCAGAAATCGTGCAGACTGTAATCTAGAAACCCTGGATAACATCAATTTAGTCATATCAAAATTTATATTTTCTTCAAACGTGTAAAATTAGGAGATAATAATTGTACTCAAAATTCAACACAATAATCAATTGCAAAGCTAATGGCTGAATCAATACACCATCTACTAGCAGTAATTTTGAAGCAATTTTGTAGACACTTTTATAATAAACTACAAGGTAAGAGTAACTTAACTTAAGAGTAAACCTCAAATTATTTTTCAGGCGAATGGTTGATTTGTATGCAATTTTTAAACGCTTAATTTGTTGTGAAATACTAAACATTGATATCTGAAATTTTGTCGCTAGACAACTAATGTAAAAAACTATCTGCAGACAAAATTTTATTTAATTCCGTTAAGCCCCGAAACGTTATGTCCCGAACGGACACTTTTGAGGTGATGTTTTATAATATAAGACTAGCACTTAAGGAGGTGAAGGGAGCATTGTTTCAATTCTTGGTCGAGACATCTGGAATTTTTCTGACGAGAAATTCCAAAACGTGACCTCTTTCGGAATATAAATCAGGTGCTGACGTCACTACCTACAAAGAGTAGTGTGGGAATCAGATCTGGCAGGTGCTGCCCTTTGATGACGGAAGTGTATGCCGACACGAGTTCAGGTTGAAATCAAACAAGCCGACGTTTTGTGAAAATTAAAATAGTCATTGAAATACAAAGTATACAGTAAACCACTACCCAGTGCACTAAAACCTAATTCAAAAGCAGAATCTAAAAAAGAAAAGCTAATTTTGATTCAAATGACATTCACCATGTCTTGGTTGTAAACAAACCGTGGGAAGAAACTTGAATTCGACTTGCTTACAAAACAAACTCGCAAAAGCAGCTCCAACAAACAGCTTCCAACAAAATAACGTCAACATCGACGTCATCACCGGAAGTGTCTGCGGGTATGGATGGGTTGTCATTTGCTTAATGGTCGCGTTCGTTGTCGATCTCCCGAGGCGTATCCATTAAACTCATAACCATTGCACGGCGAGGAAGAAGACGCCTTCAGTACTTACATTGGCCAACGAGATGGATTGATAAGAGTGCGAGCAGTCAGGGTGCAATTTCATGGGGTCTTAAAGGTTGCATAATAATAAAAATTGGTTGCATCGAAGTTTCTCGTATAATTTTTTGCGATACGTGGTTCTATCTCTTACATATCTATGGGTTACAATATGTACCCACAAGCAGCCCCCAAGAGAGGGGCCTATGGCGGGGGTCGAACGACCAGTTTTCTAGGTTAGACCTGTGTTTGTGTCTGGTAGCGCAAAAAATATCGGAAGACAGTCTAAATGAGAATTTAGGGACAATGGAAAAGAGTTAGAAAACCGGACTGTTTTCGTTCTAATTTGAGAACAGCGTTTTAGGGCAGCCATTAGCAATTCAGATCAACAGTTGAATAATATTGACGCAAGGTAAAAATACTGACGCTCTCTATCCGCGAGGAATAGTACTATGTGGACTCTTACATATCTGATGTAATCTCTTACATCTCTTACATATATTATGAGATAGTACGATGTTGCAGAGTCGAAAACGCTACATGCAAATCACGCTCTCTTCAAAAATAAATTACAAATGTTTGGTTACAAAATACATTTTCATTTTCGGAATTTTGATTCGTGCAAAACATGACACTTATTTTTACACGTTATCTGAGATGGCACCACAATAATAGATTCACTTGCACATTTATTAACCATTATAACTTTTTTGTCAGATTCATACAATAATCTGACTCTACTCGATTTAAATTTCTACTGGGCTTTGCATATGGAACTGCTTTTCATTTGATGATTTCATTTCATTTTATGGGAACTCGGCAAAGAAGTTATATCTAACTTACCTCTAAGAGTCAAACATGGTAAATGGAGTTTCAATAAACCTCTTACCTGAAAGTATAAAAAATGAATAATTAATTATTACAAGTCACAAGCGACAAGACATCAAATCATACAATTAAATGTAGGTTAGTGACGTCACACTTTAGTGACATGGCCTGTGATATTAAAGGAAGTAAAGGGATCCCTTCAAAACGTTCATTATCATTGACTTCCGCGAACTGCATATTTCAAGATACCGCAACTAGTTACGTCAGATCCGGTCAATAATTAGTGCGATGTCTTGAGACAGTCCGAGATTCGCCTGCACCGAATTCGGTGAAAATACATAGACTACAGAGTTGAGAACATGGATTAGCCAATAACGTCACCGTTGGAAGAAAAAGCTAGGCCAGGAGAAACATGGTCCGGTAAAAGCGAGGCTTCCTAAAAAAGGTACAACGTCGAAATGCTAATGAACGCGTTAAATTGCGTATCCAAAAAAAGCTCTCACCGATTTTTCTTTCATATATCGAGAACGTCACTCAAGAGAGCTGTCGTCACGTTACAGGGGTAGTTTTTGCTCTACCTCATCCCCCCTCACCCCGTTCCCTCATCTAATCGTAATCCAGCAGCGCCCATATTTTACGCTCGCATTGAGCCAAGACCGGAGGCGAAGGCGACGACGACGACGTTGAATAAGCAATTTTAAACCTTACAAAATGTCACTAATCACAATACGTCATATCGGCGGTGCTGAATATTAATGGTGCGTGAGTTGCACTGCTATTTTTTTTTTTTGCTGCTCGGAGTAATAGCCTGGAAAAGCTGAATTTGACAGTTCCGAAATCAACGCCGCCATCTTGTCTACAATTTTTATTTTGGAGCTAACGGGGTTTAGAAAAAGGGCTCTGTTTTTCTCGCAATGTCTTCCTGAGATCGTCTTCACCTTAGGAATAACAAAAATATCTTCTAATGCATAATAAATTAAAAATAACGAAATTGTGAAAGGAGTTCAGAATTGAGCCAAGCTTGTCGTCTCTAATTTATTTTCAACTACACAAATGACCCGTTTTCGCTCGAAAGTCTGTGAAATATTTTTCAAATATGTGAAACCCCGTTGCCTCACGTGTCATGGCAATGATGTAAAATAATTGGTTTTAAATTTATTTTATAGTTTTTCTAACGCTTTACAATTTAAATATATAATATGTTTTAAAAAACAATAACGTTTTGTTCCGAATTTGTTAAATTGCTGTCTCAGGTATTAAACGAAAAGAAAATATAGAAATATGTCTGACAACATTGGTATCACTGAAGTAATTTGCGCTCGATTACAAATTTGAGGAACTCACTACAACTCAATTTGTATTCAATTTCGTGAAGCCGTTCGTAAATAAAGGAAACAGACAGTGTTTTTAACAACTTAGGATTATAGAATAATTGGAAATGTAAAATAATCGCAATCGGTAATTTATAAATAACAGACTCTGTAGCATTGAAGAAATTAATATTCCTTGAGAAAGATGCTCCATTTTATCCATGACCTTGCTACTGCTCTTTTTCTGAGACTTTCAACTTTTGCTGGCCAGAGGTCGTTCAAAGTCATGACCTCAACCTAAATTGGAATGCCAAATATCTGTAAAGCCAACATGATCTAAGCTGCCGTCGCTTTGTGCATGTAGAAACAAAAGTTATTTACCGAAGACCAAATAACTATGCGAGAAGCCGCAAAAATTCTTGACAAAACAGACGACGATAATCATCTACGAGCAATTCGCAAAGAAATCCCGGTCGCGGCAGCACCAACGCCAATTTAGAACTAGTCAGGCGATGGAAGTCTAACCGGGGGTTGCCTAAAGATGCACCGTCGTTGATCACACATCGGGGGGTGACATCACTTTTATCTCGAAAACTTTGGCTAGCTACCAAGTTTAAAACAATATTTATATACGCGACGTTTTCAAGTATGAAAAACATAAGTGGGACCATTTTCTCGTTTTGCGTTAACGACTTTAAGAAGACGGCGTCTTAAGTATCTGGCGAATATAAACATCGCTTTAATGCTGTTGGACCCACAAGCAGCCAGTCTACAATCTACAGTCTCCGCTTCGTTTTCTCTTTGGATAGGAAAATATGGTTGGATTTCATTTGCCTAATCCGAGGGGGAAAATTGCGAATAATAACAGATGCCATTTTGACGTTTCTTACATCCTCTGAAGACGTACTTTGGATGCTAATTTTGAAGCGAACATAGTCCCCTATTTCTTTACAATCAGATTTGCAATCAAAGTAAAGGCATTTTAATACAAACGACCTATTCCATAGAAAAAGCATTGCTGCCCCGTATTGCATGGCAATCACACAGTACACAATGTTTTCCAATTTGCGGATGTTCGGGCGCAGCATTTCATTTCGGCTGTTAGCGGGTGCGTGGAGATGAGTTGCTGTCCCATAATTATTGCCAATCAAAGCAGATCTTCAAATAATTTTAATTTATATTTTATTGAGTTCTATATTAAGTTCCTTAGTTGCATATTTCGAATATTTTATAAATTAAATACATCACAAAATTATCAATGTGACTTTCTTAAAGAGCTAAGCAATCGCTTTGAATGCACAAGTAATCTCTCTACGATCTCGCAAATTTCGAGAATTAATTGATTAATAGTCTGGTTGGTTATTCATTAAAAGGTTAATTAAGCAGATTTGCTGGTTTAAAGATGTGAACCGTTAATTGTCAATAGAACATTAATTTAATTAGATGTTTAATTTACTAATTACAGAAGGACCGCTAAATACAATTTGTATTAGCAAATATAAATTCGGGACACATAAATGAACCAACCAGTACGTGAAAATTCACCGCTTTTAAAACCAGCTTCAATTTCATTCCGATTACCATATGCTATAATGACGAATAATCGGGGTCAGCTTATTTTCTAGGAAAATCAATTAGCGGTACTCTTCATCTTCTCTATCTCAACACCAAATAAGGTATCATGAATAAGTTGAATATCTTTCAGAGATCTACATACGCATGTACGAGTATGATGTCCCAGGAAAACACTTCTAGCTTTTGCATTAAATCAACAAACAAGGTGAGCGGAAAATGGAAGCCGAATCACAGTACTTAGTTCTTCATCCTCATCTTCGTTATGGATCTGACGATGCGCGATGGAATTCAGTAAGACAATAAAGCAAGAAATAAGATTGACAATTAGCTTACGGAATAAGCTATACTAATCAATTCCTTGGACAACATATAACTAGCCACGATTAAACGACTTACTGCGGCCCGGGTCTGTTCGACAACATAAAAACTCATCTGATGAGATAGAGTGGGAATGAGATAGTCAAAAACGTTCATGTGGCCCAGTAAGTAAACGATCTTAATTTTTAATAGTCATCAAATTATTTTCGGCGACTATGACGGAGTGTAGCGTTGGTCAACGAGAAGTTATTTTCAAATATCCACCATTACTGTAACTGTAGGATTACACTGCTATATCTATCTTATAGATAGCTTTAATTGTTCCTAAGACATCGTCCTTAATATAAAAACTGTTGCAAGCACCGAGACACGCGACTCCATTCTTCCATCAGAATGCACCATTTCCTGAAATGCTTCGTCAGGTTAGGTCAACTCTTTTTTATTGAAGGACCTCAGGAGGATGTGGTGGCGAGGCACCTCAAACGTTCGTGTGACCGATGTAGGGTGGACGGTAATCAAAAAGAAGGGTGGCAGGTGGAGAAGGAAGTCGTGCGGCCACGAATTCAGCGCCAAATGTCCGCGAACATAACGCCCGAATGCCGCGCACGCGGAGACGAGACCGCGGCGACACCCGGCGGGATAAAGGACGACTGTCCGCCGCCCACAAAATTAACATTCGCCGGCAATAATCGTAAATAATGCGGACGTGGCCATATATACTGTACATGTACGCGTACCCCCGGAACGAACCGCCGCGCCTTCACATTCGCTTCCCCGGACCTAACTCGAGCTAGACTGCGTTGCTAAATTCAGATTGATTCAGCAGATTGGTCGGCACGTTTTTGGCGAGTCGCGGAACTCAATTTGGCAGCGCGCCCCAATTCGAATAACGTTTGACGTCGCTAATGAACGAGGGTTTTATTGTTGGGCTGCTGCTGACACTTCAAACAGCGCCCAGGCGTCATGTTTCAGGGATGGTCCACATTTACAACGGATTTTGATTAATTCCAACGAACTGCAAGATTTAGAATAAAGTGACTGTTGTAATTTGTGTTGTCTCGAGGGGTCCTGAATAAAAATAATGGAAATGTGCGGCGACATCGAGCAAGCCCATCTCCCATCAATAGAAAAATGCATCAATCAAAATAAATTGAAAGAATAAGGTACACAAAACACAATTAAGATTTTTTTTTATCAACTGTACTCCACTGCACTACAGGCGTTTTGTACCCCTCATGGTGCTCAGGCACTATGCGATGGGCACCTCCAGTACCCCGGGATCGAAACTTTCGAGAGCCCGCTCCGGGAATCGATCCCGGGACCGCCGAGCCACAGCCAGTATCAATACCGACTGGGCTATGACGAGTCGTAGATTAATTATAGATAAGATTAAATTCATTCATTTTGGTTGTTCCCAATAAATCAGGAATAACGATCTAATTGCAACAGTTACATAACTGCAAACACTAAAATCTGAAGAAATTTTCAATATTGAGACCTCAAATAAGTCGCGCTGATCTAAATATTTGCGTGACTTTGTCCAACCCAATGTCAAGTCGCTTTGTTTCGCCATAGGTGAGTTTTCGGTGTGATGATGAGAAACAAACTAACGCAAAGACGCATAAGAATGAATTATACTGCAGTTCAGATAAATGCCAATTTGCAGTTTGACGAAACTTGCATTCGCGTTTCCTTGATTTTTTAATTTATTCATATCCCTGGACATTCACCTACTCAAACCATATTTTCCGACGTGATGCGGTGGTCTCAGCCAATCGGACAAATAATATTTTGGAGGTACGGCCTGACCGATTCTCATAAATCGTGAGCCCTCACGGGTGCATCGCGTGTGAGGTGGGAACTTCATATCGGC
>JAQGBY010001440.1:0-29401 GCA_034698785.1 Mycogona germanica | reverse complement strand
AAATATCCACCATTACTGTAACTGTCGGATCATGTGCTAGTTCTATCATAGCAAGAAGGCTAGCTTCTCCATAATTACATGTACACTGTATTAACAACCATAAAAGAAAAACTGAACTATTTGTAATGACAACAGTGGAACCATTTTAAATTTCCTATTACTATAGTCACTGCACTACTGGCGTTTTTGTACCCCACTTGGTGCTTAGGCCCTACGCGAGTGTCAAGTTTTCACCGCTATCCCGGGTTCGAAATAATCGAGAGCCCGAGTCGGGAATCGAACCTGGGCCCACTGATCCACAATCAGTTACAATACCGACTGGACTACGACGAGTAATTAGGAGTCAATCGGAAATGATCGCCATTCTCAAATATAAAAAAATTAGGTTTTTCCAGATGCCGTCGCACAATTCGAGTAAAGCCAACTGCTTAGAGTTAAAAAAGAAAACAATTACGGATGGTGCGTCACTTGGGTCTTCAGTCGTCGTCAGAGTGGCGCACATTGGCGTCATTTTGTTCCCACAGCGCTCTCTGAGCGAGCGAGGAGATCACGTGCCGTGCCGGCGACGGGCGAGCCCGACTGTCGGTCCTGTCACTTCATAAATCACGGCCCTGCCCCCGTCCGCAACCTTAGGCTGGTGATTTGCCTTGCAAAGATGACAAATGACAACCAGCGGCACACACACACAGAATCGGCAACCGGTCTCTCTCTAACAGTCTTCCGCTTTCACTGACACCCTCCCTCAAGCTGGCCCTCCACCCCCCCCCACGCTTCAACCACCACCACCACCACCTTGCTCTCATGGCCGTCTATCCCAGTCACCGACGTGAGTCGCGGGGCGTCATGAATTTTAAACGCGTCCGAGCTGGTGTGTGTAGCTTATCGGCGTGCAACATGTGGTTAAGTCGCTAAATGGAAAGCCGGGGCGGGGCGCCTCCACCCGCGTTACATCGGATGCCCGACGCTCGCGTGCAGTGACGACCCGCTAAGCAATCGCTTTCCCCATCCCAGTTTAACACCTCTTAAGACCAACTGTGCTCTATCAGGGGAAGCACGATCTAAGACATAGTCTCACGTAAACAACAAGCAGTTAAACCATCAGCGAAGAGGCGAACTCCGAATTACCATATTTTCTCAGACTATTCTTGACGACCTGAGAAAATAGCAACATATAGGTTTAGTGAATATCAGAAATAAAGTGACCATTATTTTAAATATTTATATCACTAGCACATTGTGTGCTACCTAATAGTTATAGAGCGAAGAAAGACTTGTAGATTTAAAATTTCGAAATTGAATCGGTTCCTAATATTCACTGTCCACGATTTAAGAAGCATGAAGGAGGCTGACGCTTATTCGCTAGAAAATTCAAACGAGGTGTTTATTTATCTAACCAATATAAAAGGCAATCAACTTTTTAAAATGAAAACAAATAATTAAAATTAGCTTGTATTACCCTATAGATCGAGATATTTTTTCTTCTACAACCAATCCGTTTCATGTTCTAATAGCAAAAGACTTGCTCATAGGTCTTAGTGGGATTTACGTGAACAGTTTCAAAACGGCTCGGATTCGACAAACTGGTGGACAACCGTGCTCAAAGTCATTAAAACGAACTGGAGCACACACCTGAATAGGATTCACTCATGCGAGCATCTCTTTTGCATAGTACACCCTCTCAAATAGGGGTCGTAACACATATATACACGGGAACGAAACTGCATTACAAATGTTTGCGTTGCTTAGAATTTGCTTCCGAAGTACTTGTGGAGTTACGCCTTTCAAAGATTATAGAAATACGCCGGTATATTATCCATCGGTGATATGTTTACTCACACACAGATTTTAGAAAACCACACTCACGCACGTCTATAGTTAGTCGAAGGATGTAACAACTTGTACATTCTTAAAAGCAAGCTTAATTAAACAAGGTTTTAGTGGGATTTACGCCAGAGGGCAAAAGACAAAATCATCTGGTCGCCTCTTGAGGGATGGTAGGTTAGGGTGGAAACGACGGTGGACCGCCCCAAACAAATTAACAAATTGCTCAAGAGACCAGAGGGCATTGAAATTGTTTCACAATTCTGTGTGGAATCTAATGTTTTAGTATATATTTCAACTTAGGAAAGTTTGACATTTTTTTAGCAAGTCCTCGTGAAAAAAGATGAAACGCTTCCTGGTCAGATTTTTTATTTTTGTCTAATGTTTGTATAATGCACACGTAATCGACGTTTGCAACTGACAATGTTTGTGTCTGGGGATAGCGCCGAACGAAATACAAAAACGCCAACGTTTAATAACAACGATTGAAACAGGCAAGTAGAAAAAGATTGATATGGTCAGCCTATTTGCTGCTAAATTGGATAGCACCAGTGCCTTACACGAAGCCTCGTCGGGGGGAGCTTTACGTACCTCGCGGGTTGAGTGCATACATGGTGACGCAAAAGTCTAAAACTCACAGACTATATACACTAAATAAGTAGGTGGCCAATTGTCTCTCGTTCTCGCTTAAAGTACAGGCGCTTTAATCGCTGAGTTAACAAACTTACTGAAAGGGTACGCTGATTGAGACATGTTTATAACAGTTACTCATCATGGACACGTTCGTATTTCAACACAGCGTCGACACATCCAGAAATCCATCCCAACGCAAGAAACTTTCCTCGACATTAAGCGACCGTAAAATGGAGCGTCCCCTCTTTACAGGCAAAGCAGATACGACAACCAAGTAGCTCCAAAACAAGTTTGGGCTGGCGTCTTAGAGAATTCGTCCGAGAAACAATTCGCTAGAGAAAAATGTGACAATATTTGCAACGTTTTTGTGCTTAATTATTTAAAATTGGATTACTTTAAAATCAGAAATACCAATCAGCACTGTATATATAGCAAATCACAAAGATAGGACAAAGCAATGGTAAGCATTCTGTTTCAGTGTGCATCAGGGTATAGTTATCTAGATGTACCTATACATAGCTCGACCCAAAAACGAAATACACAGTATACTGTGTATAACACAGAACATGCCTATAAAGGCAAACAAAAAATGGAGTTTATTTCCAACTCCACGCACGCTCCACGATCTCACCCACATCCCAATGGGTCCATACACTATTGCCCGCTAGAGATTATAAAAATAAATCACGAACAGCAAAGGCGCGTTGGCAGACGTAACGCACCAACATACAGTATAAAGCAATTGTCTTTTCGTTCTTCCCCAATGTGCTGCACATGCACATGCTCTCACCAACTAACACCTGTGCTGTTGTGCATCTCGGCCGTAAATAAATACCGTTCAAATATTTTAGAGTGCATTTTTTATGTTGCGATAAGAACTCCCCTCATTCCCTTTTGCAGATGGGATGTGACCAAATCCAACCCCAACATTCATCACGATAAGGTTGGTGACTAGACTACAATACGACTGCTGCGAATTATACAATAATTGCAATACAATATTACCAAATATAAAGCATATTATTTTGCACTGTTACCAGAATGCAGTCTGTCTACACCAATCCATATAGATCAATAGAAAATTTAATTTATGATTTGTTAAAAAAGCCATTTGTCCTGAACTACCAACTGAATAAATATTGACAACACCCCATTGATCTATTTTTCTTCGGAAATAAAATAAATAAACAATATTAATTTATTAAAAATGCATTTAACGTGCAAATTCATTAGAAAATTATCATAGCATGGAATAATCATTGGCATTTCGAAGCCAAACATTAAACAAGTGAAACATTTTTTTCTACATGTGCTCGATATCCTATACTAAATCAACACATGTTTCACGTCCTATTTTGGATGAAATATCGAATAAGCTTGGTCTCGCTTTCGGCACTTTAGTGTATCGAATAGGATTGTGCTGTTGCCCTTTCATGTCAATAAGCCGCTCGGAACAAACGTGTGCGTCGCCAAACATTACTCAGATGTTTATGCGCCCACAAAAAACAGTTTTGGCAGAGTTGGAAACATCTCTTCAAAGCGGTCATCTTATGTATGCCCACTGTACCGTTAGTAATTGTGATCGAGAAGGCATGTCAGCGCGTGGCAATCTTAAGGACCAACAGGAGGTTCAACTGAGTTAACGTCCACATGGCTGTTTAGCAAGGGTACTGATCAAAATAAGACATATTGCATTGGTTATTCTGACCAAATTAATTATGGCTACTACTGCAATCCTGGAGGTGCCGTATGGTTAACGCATCGGATAACTGCACCAATGATCGAGGGGTTCAACTGTCGGTGGAGATCTCCGAAAATTTTCGGGTTGGATAAATTCTTACGCGCGCTTTCTTAGGGCAGGGAAGTAAACCAGTGGAATCAAATAATTCAATTATTATTTTTTATCAAGTTGCTGCAACAAAAACACCATTTTTGTTCATAAATTCAAAACAGAAATATCAGTTTGATGCGCTTTGGAAGAAAATTTGCATCGATTTTCTTAAATACCACAAAGTAACCGCAAAGAAATAATATGTCGCCTGTTGAAATCATTTATCCTTTTGCGTTTTCTGTCGTCGATTGCAAGTAGGTATTTACATGCAGTAATATAAAATGTATGAAAAATCTTAACCAAAATCACAACCAATCTTTTCGCAAATATAAATTAACACGATCCTTACTATTTATGAAGCTCTGCATCAGCGATTGCCTCACATGTGAGATTGTCCAACAATTATTTTGTCCATTAAATAATTAGAGATTGACTTACCTATAATGGAAAAAGATACAAAACAATGTTATTAGTAACAGATTGTGCATATTTCATCAGAGTTACTGAAACTTCTAGGAATATTTTCTATTACAAGACTTGTGCAACTAGAATATATTTTAATAATGAATATTTTTATGTTAATATGCACTGTATCTAAAAATAAATACAGATATTGCATTGGCCGTAGAATAGACATAAGATGTAAACCAATCTGACAATGTTTTAACAGCAGACACAATTTACTAGTTTAATTAAAATTTTATTTATTAAAAAGAATGATAGCTAACTGGGTTACATTTAGATTATATGAAATTGCTTCAGGGTACTGCGGCATACTTTAATCAAAAAGCAAAAAAAGATGAAAGCAAAAGTCGAGTTGCACGAGAACAGAAAAAGAATATTGTTCTATTGAGACAATTCAAGAGTAGCTTTTATAGGTATTGAATTACGTCATTGACGAGTCAGACATCAAACCAATCCTCAACCCGGCACAACCAAACGACGGCACGCCCCCTAGAATTTCCAATTACTACAACCTATTCGTCTAACTGCTCTACGGTGTACTGACATACTCTGTAAACGAACTTCGGTTTTCGAGAACAGAGAATGGCTCAACATTAAATATTGAAACAAAACAATTAAGCGCCGGGCGGGAAAAAAGTTGGCTATACAGTTAATAGGATTTTTTGACACGAAATGAAGGTAAGTCTGGCATAAAAAGCCAATCAAGAACTGTATTAGGAAAGCTGAGTGCTGCTGCCTCTCCTATACAGGTATAATGCAGATCGTAAGACAGCCACGGCTGCTCGAGACTGAGAAGACAGGCGGCAATATTTAAGATCCGTATTCGCGATCGCGAAGCGAGATATGAGGAATAGTAAATTAAACGTCTTCATAATTAAAAAGTCCCCTCCGACCATAATCTTTAGGATATTGCAAATTGATTTCATACAAACGAGTGAACTGGTAAACTCGGAGGATAATTTGAAGCGAAAGAAGAGATCAGAGCTCCTCCCGCGTGAGCTCAACCTGGAGTTCCATCAAATTTGCACCACCCTCCTATCGGATTGGATAAGGTATTGTATAATATTGTTTGACACAGTCATGGTTTGCTTTTGTTTCGCCATGCGTATATTTTCTTGTAAACCACCGCTAATCTGGTGACTGAGCCCGGCCCGGTCAATACCGAAGCTACAGTAAAATTAATAATTGCAATTTGCGGCATGTAATACAACCGCGCACAGAGCCAAGAAACACTTCCTTGCACACTGTCTCAGCCTTATTATGTGAGGATTGTCTAACCACCATCCAGTGTTTCATAACGTAAATGTGTTTGAGTGAAATTGACGTGAAATTGATCCTGAAATTAGTTTAAATCAAAATTTGAATACTTAAATTAAATCTTGAAAAGGCGGCACTCGAGACAACCATTCCTCTTGTCTATAAATACCTGTAATTTATTTTAAAATGTATTAAAAAAAACTCATGAATCGCCTTACAAAGGACATCGAACAGTGGGGTTGATAGTTCTCTCTGGCGCGCATGACTCATGACGTCAGAGGAACACGTTAGAGTTTGAATGCGTCCTCTTCCACTTTTCAGCCCCTTTTCTAGATTTCACTGGATCATTTCTTTGGACCATTTTAAATACAACTGACGAGGGAGCTTCGCAGCTCCCGAAAGCGCTACTGCAAACGAAAAACAAGGTAATTTATTTAAATATTATTTTAATTTATTTGGCAGTGACGAAAGGTTTAGGTGAGCTCAATCGTTTGTATTTGTGTTTCGCAAATTATCACTTTAATTCGTATCTGCCAAATCGGATGTCGTCGGGTCCTGGGTTTTGTCGGATGACATTTTGATATCAAGACGCTACCACTAAATGTTAAATTCTTTTTAATTAATGTGTTAAAATGCACAAACAGACATGCCCAGAAACAGATATAAGACAAATTCGCATCGAATCGGCTAAACAAAAACTTTTATATCGTTAGGTGAATTTAAAGAAGAAAATGGCGACCACTTTCTTTTTTGTGTCCCCTGGGAGGGGCCAAGTTATTGGAGTCCCAATGTGGCGATAGGGGAGCGATTATCCCCCAATTCCGAGAAGGAATAAGAGAGAAGGCAGATAGATGAGGCGAGAAGAAGAGAAAGACGAAAAAAGTTTTTTCAGGCTCATCCGAACGAAGCTCCAGTTTCGCCATTAATCGTGAGCATATTTCTTGCCATAATTACGTTGGCGCATCAAGGCATTGTTGTCTTGATCTGCGAGAGCCACGATTAGACTGCCAAAGGGATCATTAGCATTCATGGACAGTTCCACCCATTACCCTCGGCGAATCCTTTCCTGCCAGCCGAGTTACTCTCGCGTTCGTGACAAAGAAACGTAGAACGTATAGGAAAGAGTGGGGGAGATATCCAGAAAGAGAGAGCGGTTTTATCAGAAACAATGAGGTTGACAACAATATCAACTTTCGGCATTGTTTTGACTTCGGAAGGTAGAAAGACTGCGCCGATTCTTCCTTGTATAGTGCAAGTTTCGTGGCTTTCATGTCTATTTTGAAACATTGATTCAGTATCAATGTTGATGAACCTAAAGTTCAACTGGAATCATAATTACCCAAAGAAGAAATCACGCGACTCATGAAATTGCAATGTGAATACAGAGTACATACTTTTCACCTCAATTAGTTGGATGACTAAATTGTGGAACATTGGTCCGGTGTTCGATTTTCAGCTTGTGCTCTCGTTCATTTAATCCCCTAAGTACCGGCGACGATCCCTATCCTCAGATAATGCAGAAGAACCACGATTGTGCCCGTGGTGCTTCAGCACTGTCCACGGCCACATTACAAAGGCGTTCATATGATTACAAAAAAATATTATTCAGCTAGAATAAATCATCTCTTTTAGAACCAACAGATCAACTTAAACGGTATAAACTGTCGTTGTTAAGCTCACAAAATAAAGAGTACTGTTCCTTTATGGATAGCAGTGCAAATAAATATACAAGACAACATACAAATTTTGTTGCACAATCCCAAGGATCTTGTTCCCCCCCCCCCCACCGCAACTTAACGATAAAATTTAATTTAAGATCTAAATTCAAGTTTTGTTGTAATTTCTGAATTTCGCGGCTTAGCCTAACTTTGTCTGCTGAGTCAAGATTGCTACTTCCAATTAACACCTCCGTGGATTTAAGAATTAAATGTCTTTGAAGATCGACTAAAGGTAGCTGGTGTGGTCGGTATCTCAGATCGGAAACAATGACTCCGTCTCCAATCGATTGGTGTCTGGAGTTTCACGATAACGAACCAGCATTGTCAACGCCGCTGGATTCCGCGGGGCCTATTTGTCTGGCTCAGGCACAGGTCTGCAACAGCGTGCAGTTCCGACCCAACAAACACCCACAAACATCTATTCCCTTAGAAACATCAACACCACACCACACTACAGCTGTTGGTGCCAGGCATATAGTCAGAACTGGCGCATTTACAGTCCGAGGAACGGCTAGGCTGCGGTCGAGGTTAACGACCAGCGATGGGGGTTTGCTGGTCAAAAACCTATAGCTTTTCGTCTACGCTTTTCTACTCAATATTCAGACTATGCTATTGGCGACGCTTCATTCGGGAACGCTTAATGTTGGAGGGCGTTTCCGGTCGTTATATGGCTCACGTACGCCAGAACAAAGAGATACGATCTTAGAATGCTTTCAGTTTCGATTGAGTGATATCGGGACACCACTGTGAGCTCTGTAGGATTCCATATGTAATGACCGCAAGAAATATTCAAATTTACAGAAATCAACAAGTCATTTATTTTCAATCCGCTATTTTAGCCGTTTCCAAACTGAGAATACCTCTTTGTCACCAACTGCAACATATTATACTTGTTCGGAGAAACGTTGCTTAACCTTAAATATCGTTCCAGGCAGATAAATAAAAGCTAGAAATAGAATAATTCTAGTAATGACATCCAGTGGGAGATAAATGAATAAATAAATAAAATTCTGCACTTGCACCAAGTATATCGTCTTCATAAAATAATTCTAATTTCATATACAAACTTGTACCGAAAACGTTCCTAATTTAATTTGAAATGTGAAAATTGAGCACTAAAATTAGCTACATTTTCGTACTTTAACTCTTATATCCCAGAGCATGCTGACAGTGAAAAAAAGCTACAGAGTCTTTAACTGAGTCTGATAAAATAGAACGTTCCTATCTTTGGCCTGAACTGTTCAATTGACACTCGCCATAGGCCCCTCCGGGGCTGCTTTCGGGTTTATACTGTACATAAGTAATTGGAGCGGAAGTGGCCATTCGGTTGGAAAGCATTCTGAGCTCTAGTCTAGCGCGTACGTCCTTGTACTCGCCAGTAGAGATCGGAGTGGTCGTGCGCATGCGGACGGGCGACAGCAAAAACACAATCAGCTTGGCATGCGGGGAGCGTCACCAATTTCTAGGTCCTCGTTACAACGAGACCGCTCGCGCACGACACACACACAGGCCAGGGCTTTCGTCGCAAAAGTTAAGTAGAAAATAACAAAACGATAAGAGGAATTAGGCGAGCTCAAAAAACCCGTTTGGGTGTATCAGCAACAAGCGACAGAAAGGTTTTGAACGTACTATTGAAGTATACACCTAAATTCCCCTGAGGCCTCCGTTCCGACGCAATAAATAAATGAAAACTTATAAATTATTCCCAAACTGGAAAACAATATATAATATGTCCGATAGGAAGACAATTTATTCCGTCAGTTACAGAGCATAAATAAAAAAATCTACTTGATGCTTTAAACTAAGAAATTGGAACAGCGGTAATTCGAAGAATCTAAATTCTTCTAACTATCGAATAACGTTATGTCCAATACCTTAAGAACAATGTTTAAGTAAAAAAGAATATCCGCCGATATATATATATATGTGTGTGTGTGTGGGAAGGGGATTTTGACTGAAATATTGTATGACCCCAATAAATTAAAATATTAATTTGTAAACATCGACAAATTTAACAAATTACTCTGTACATAATAAAAATAAAACCAAAATAAAAATATTAAGAAATAATTCATTCAGGACCGCGCCGAAAAGAAAGGACGAGTTCCAAGTATTATATTATAATAAATTAAAATAATAAGATAAAGTAAGTTTTAAAATTACTTTATCAAATTGAATTTGCCAGAAAAAATATAGCGCCAGCTTCATAATGTTACATAATATTTGCTTATTCACAAAATTTGTAATTATTATGACATACCATTTCGATATGAACTCAAAAAGGCGGTTCTCGTTTCGAATTTCAAGCGTGAGACGTTTAATTAGCCATTCTATTTACCGTTAGAACCGCTAGACATAATCGACAGTCGTTCAAAAGAACTATCGGTATTAGGCATCATCGACTAAAATGAACTGTAAACCACACCAGAGGACATCAGTAAATGTGGCCCACTATGAAAGGCAACGCTCTAAAAAATTACAACCATAGAATGTGACTGGCGATACGTGTCCATAGCTATATAAGAACGTTCCAATAGACGTACGTAGATGCGACATCGTAACGCAATTAATATCCATGACGTGTCACGTGATTTCCGAACTTTTTTTATTTTTGTATGTACGGCTCTCAAGCACTTTGAAATGGATTTCTCAAAAGTCTGGATACGTGTTGGGTGGGAGAGTTTAACCTTATCAATAGGCGGAAGAGGAAGAAGGAAAAGAGAGAGAAAAAATCCGGTGCTGAAATCAATGTCTATGACAGGAGCACTCGAAGGACCCTTCCTGCCGCCGGCTCTACATGGAAATGAATTGCGTCGAATGATGGATGTGACACCTTCAGCCACCCTCTGCTGGAGCCGAAATGCTAGGCACTGGATCTGGATATGGCGCTAGCCTAACGATTCGAGAAGCATGAATATTTCAGCTGGCATAACTGAGACTCGCCAATGGAAAAATCCTCCTGACACACGTCGGCCCACAAAAAGGTTCCCAGAATTATCCCTTGATGGCTTCTAAATATGGTTCAAGTGGAGATGTTGGACTTTTCAATATCAAATTCACTTAAATGGTTTTAAATGGCTGTTTATTTTTACAAAAACTTCAGTACTCCGCAAGAATGAACAAACAGCCAAAATATTAATATTATTAGTGTTTCTCTTCCAAAATGTGTCAAGAAATTGCCATCATTTTTGTATTCAAGAAGTGTGAAATTGCAACTCATGGCAAGTATTCGCAAGCAACACTGGGGGTGAAGATTAAAATGTATGATAAGTCCCAATACGAAATCGTCGAAATGAAAAAATTACTTGAACACAATTCGTTAGACAAGTGTAACGCCTTTGGTGTTTAATGTCTAAAGCGAAAATTTTAAGTTGTCTGACTGATTGCATTTGAAATAAAAATTTGAAAAGTAAAACTAAATAAACCATCATTTTTGACAAAACTTCACTTTTCTGTCATTGAATACGCATATTTTGAAAACTCCTGAGTCACATCCTCGGCACAGACCAATTGTCTCAATAGGATATAAGATAAGAACTGCATTCCGTGTGGAACAGGAAGACGATTTCGCTCGGTGCCCCACGCTGGTCTTCTTTACTGCCCACATATACAAAAGCCCCATACAAAGAGAGTGGACATTTTTCAAGTTATTGGTGACAATTATTCAAACATTCTACCCGACTTTGACACACGAGGCACCGAATGAATGCTCACAAAAAATAATGTTTTTCTCAACTCCAACAAACAAAAAACGAAAAAATAAAGCGATACGTCAAGGGAATTTTGCATGGTCAATCCAGTCTGAGCAGCAATATTTTGTTCATGTACGCACGCAGTTGATATTACGTGAACATGTATTATGTACCAAATTATAATTCACATTTCACCTAAAATTATGTGTACTAATAATACATCACCCAACATCAGTACTTTGAAAACGTGTCGTGAATGCGTCGAAATGAATGGGCGCGTCTCAAAGCAATAAAGTTTGCCGTGATTGCTAGCAAACAGGGGCAGCAACGTGTTCGATTTTGTTGGGACCAATCCATGCATACGGTGTCCATGCACACCGGCTGTTTAAATATGGTGCAACAAACTAGCTGAGATGGAAAACATGCCATATGAGGAATTTTTAAAATAATACAGAAGTACCTTGCATCTCATGCAAGTAATTCGATAAACACAAAAATTAAATCCGAGAATTGTTAAAAAATTGCATTAAAAAAATTGTATGAAAACGCATTATTATTGAATAAACTCTTCCAAAAATGAGAGTAACATTAGTCTACAAAATTTAGGACACAAATGTGTTTACCAACCCAAGATCCACAAAGCCAGAATGTGCAGAGGCATCGCCTGCGACACTTACGTAACGTGATGGCCGTTTATTTTTACTCGACCAAATCAAGGTTCAATTAACAAGAATCTAATTGCCTGCTTATCAGCGAGCATCCATTATTCCACCTAACTGCTATTACCCAAGGTCTTAACATTAAACATGTAGACACGGCCTGCTTTACATGCGCATCTAATCTTTGCGCAGATAGATGGTTTTGGACCCATTAACAGTCAGAAACACGCGCACCCGCTTATCGCTGCTCGAATGGGTAGAGGCCGACACATCACCAGTGCCACCTAGACGACGGGGAGCAAATTAGAATTCGGCGACACACAACTGCTGCAGACTAGAGACGGAATGATGTTGCTGCTCATCGGAAATGAATTTAGCGTACGATATCTTCCTAGCCATATGGGTATGGTCGAGGTCGTACAACAGAGCATGCCATTTTATGATTTTGTCAACGTTATGCAATGAGCCGGGGTCAATTCAATATTCAAATGTTGATTTTATTGATAGCAACCTGACATGTCTTTTGACGAAACATGGATTCTCTTGGACTAAGATTATTTGAAATTATATTACAATATTATAAAAAAATTAGTGAAAATTATAATGAAAAAGATATTTGCAACAAATTAACAGTTACTTAACCGTAATCACAGTAATTATAAACGTTATAACGGTATCTTGCAATTTGGAAAACTTCCTCAAAATTGAAAATTTAAAAAGTATGTAGGGCTAATTGGGCACAGAAGTACCAAATTATAAGTGGAAACAATTAATATTATTCTACAATTTCTCAATATAAAATATGCTGTCGAAAAATGTACCATAATGTAAACATGTCATAATGGTAAAATCTATTTACATAATTCTTACCATTTGACCAATAACGAGCGTATTTTGTAATATTTGATTGCTAATTTTCTTACGTTATTGCAATAAAAAGAGAAAATATAGGGTGCAAGTCATCCAGCTTCGTGGATCCAGTGTCCAGCCACACATACAACGGGAAAAGATCGTGTCCCCATGTGCTCCCGCCCTAATGCACGATTAACGACTGCAAATAGATGGCGAACGAGCGACGAGGTTGAACAGGACCTTTTCCCGAAAAAGGACTAACGAGGCCGCAGCCATCACTGACACTGAGCACACTCCCAATGGAACACGGGGCGTGTCCTCTGCTCACTATAAAGTATTCATTAACGATTATACCCCGCAATTAAAACCCCAAGACGCCTGCCTCCGCGTTTAAAAAGTAAGACGAATTACAATGATGCGAAAAATCTTATACACCCCCATATAGGACTCTCTCAGCAGTGGCGCGCCATCCACAACAAGTACATGAATGTGTACAGGCAAGAAGACGCTATTCGCTGAAATCTAGAAGGCTATATATATATATACTTAAGAGTGTATACATGTATATACTCTTGCAGACGCAATATACTCGTACATATCGCAGTGTATATAAATGCACTTTTCTCATTGGTCCATTTTGTGACATGGGCGAGTCGCGCGGTCTGGGTGCATCCCCTGTGACCGACGTGGAGCAACGAATATTGGTCGAGAGATTGCTACCAGATCGATATATCGACGGTATATCTATACCTACTGTACAATCCACGAAGCGAACGAACATTTCGGTAAAATGCCTGATTCAAATATCTCAAGTCCGAGTAGAAAAATACCATGCCGCGACCGTTTCGAGGCAATATAGTAACTACACCATCATGCTCGAATATTAATATTATTACAAGGAACAAATACACTTTGACCTTTTCGCCCTTTAACGTACATGTACAACGATCAAAACCTTAAGGGCTGGTATTAGTATTGTATATAGCAAAGCGTATGAACTTATAGCATAGCCTTTTAATGCCATTAAACGAGAACATTTTATCTACGTAGATACATATATATGAGAATAAACGATGCTTTCGATTATCTAATATAATATTGCTAGTTTACTATTTCGTAAGAGCATAACATTGAAGAAAAAAATCCATTAAATAGTAGTTTTAACATAATATTTATTAATTGGCATACTTGTATTTATCAAAACGCGTTTTCACATAAAGTTCGATTTCAAATGCACAACAAAATATCAAACTGTTTTTAAATATTGTTATGTTTATTTATTTTTAATTATATGAATACGTATATTAAATGTATGTATTCATCAAAAACATGTTTTCACATAAAGTTAGATTTGAAATTTACAACAGATTATTGAAACTGTTTATTGAAATATTTTTTTTTTGTTGGTTTTGTTATGTTTATTTTAAAAAAATACATGTATACGTCTCTATTCAAGATTCAAGAAATTTCAAGAATTTGCTTATGACTCGAATGCATTTATTTACTTACACATTTCCAAAGACTTTCACAGGACGATATTAATAAATGTAAGTCAGATAATAGTTAACAATTGAGCATGCTTTGAGACTCCGATGCAAACTCACTCTATGCTAAATTGATGTAACCACTTTCAATTAAAAAATACGATAAATAAGCGCTTATTAATATTAACCATCAGCTCAGAAATTAGATGTTATGGCTAGGGTGATCACGGAAAGCGCATGGCTCGTCGCTTAAAAAGCGTAATACAAAATTGCATTGCTCGAAAACAATAAACCAACCGCATTAACTTATCGTACCAAATAGTTAACGGTATTTATTTAGAGATAATAAAATTATACCTATTAAATCTCATCTCAGTGCACAATGAAAAGCACTTTCTATTCTCAGAGCGATGGTTATAAAAGTATGATAATACATTCGAAACGATCACCAAATCCATGGGGAAATGTAGAAAAGTGTGCTCCAAACTTCAAGTACCTCTGAACTATTACCTAGAAACGTATACACACGCACATGCATGTGCACAAGTTAATTGCATATGTTATGCTGACTAACATTAAGCAAGTTTATTGGAACCACTTGCATCATAAAGGACTTACTAGAAAATACATTTTGATTATATTATAATTTCCAAAGCGATCGTTACGAAAATATGTTAATACATGTACACACGTAAATCTGAGTGAAAAGAAATGTTGCGAACCCAGCTGCGACCATTCGAGCTCTGTCTGGAATTACGTCATTCTTCCTTAGGGACATCACTCCCATTTACATCAATATTTATTCATCAATGTTGTCATTCCCTCTTGGTAACACAGAACAGCTTTCTCCAAAGCAAAACAATGAATTTACGAACGTTTTGTTTTTCACAAACTATTCGTTTTAAACAATTTTTTAACGCCAACATTTTTGACAAAACCAATTGAACAGAAGTCGACTGACCGAGAGACACAGTACGACCATTTTCGCTCATAAAACATGGTGTATGGTGGCACATAGTTTTCCAGATAATAGGACGTTCGATACAAGTTCCCGCGAGGGTTTTAGTGTCTAGATACTGATATATATAGCCGATACTTTTGCGCAGGTGTAGGGTTTCGAAGCGAGACGTCTCACGAGGTATTCCGGGAGACATGCGATTCGGGAAAACGAGTTTTCTTTGAATTTGTTACCGCATATTTCTTTCAGAAAGCTCTATAGTAATATAGGAGACAATTGGGGATGGGGGAAGGAGAGGATTGGTCGTCCTATGTCAGAGTCGGCCATTTTGGAATCGATCGTGCAGCCCCAGATGGCTTACTCTATCGGATAGGTCAGGACAGTGAATTTATGAATGTCTACTGAAATCAATTGTGAATATACAGTATATATTTTTTATTGTAGGGGACAGCATATGTATTAGTATATTCCTGGGGTTGTTCTCATCAGACCCGCTGTTTCTGGATACAATTCAGTTACGCGTATTTTTATTTTTTGATATTTGACTATTTCATTGTCATGTTACATATTAGGCAAATTTACAGGTTTGGATAAAATTAATTTATAAATAGTCGATATCGTCACAAGTGAAAATAATGTTTTCGCTCCTCCCATGGATTGTTCCCATGGATTGTTCCCATGGATACAATTGATATCAGGTACATGATATCCCTATAAATGTATCAAGCCTAGTCTACACAAAATTATCAAGTCACTTATGCGGACAAATAACTCAATGAGGCTATGAACATGACATCAAGTAAAATTAGTCATTTATTAGATACTTGGGATTGTGCCCTTATCACATCAGTGGCTGACTCCAGATTGCTGTAAAGATTTGAATGGAATATGACATGGAGATAAGGCTATCAACAATTAATTCCAATTGTCACCGCTGGTGGCACCTCACACATCATCACCCAAATGTCATACTTGTACGCTACTGTACACCAAAATACTCTGTTACAAAATAGTGAACCTTTTACAACGAAATCGGTCTGATCAAAAATGGGGGTACATATGTACCGTTCTATCCAAACCGAAATAAACTGCCACATGTAGTCTTCATTTCATTTCCCGACTAAGAACATGGTATATACTGCAGGTACACCCTTAACAACACCAGTCTATAAATTCCCAACCAAATAACACAGAATCCAATTACACGTGCGAGGCTATTATGTAGACGGCGGCGTAAGAAAATATTGTTAGTGAAAGATATTGGTGCGTTGGCCTGTCCGCTTGTGTACAGCGAATTGCCGCGCGTGCCCTAAATATAATTTACAACTACAGGTGTCATTCAGACGCAGTGGCATAAACGACAACCGTATGGAGGAACAGAAATGGGTAGACCCCCCACCTGGGCGGGAATAGCTAGCGGTGAGAATTAATTGTGCCTAATGCAGAATCATGTCTTTCGCTAAAGTCGAATATTTCCTGGTTGCTGGGTGACCGAGTCAAACTTATTAGTGGCATTGCCTGTGAGTGGTGACCATAACTTCAATGGAGTGGATATCTGCTGTATACTACAGCACTTTAGATCTATTCAACCTATCAGAATTCTGGTGAAATGCAATTTATGAAACGCTAATTAATGTTTACTCGAAAATTTCAGACATGAACATGACACTCCAATAACACAGTAACACTGCAGTCCTAGATGACGCACATTTTTTTATTTTGAAGATGATGGCATATTGCAATATAGCTTTTAATTTTAATCAAACACGACAGAGATACAAGATTAGATATCGAGTACACATCAATATATCATGTGTCGTAAAAATACGCCATCTTGTCGCTTGGGCGATGTTTTTTTGGAGTACATTTTCAATATTATATTCGTGCATTGCGACATCAATAACTCAAAAAAATAAAGTACAGAAAGTAATGATTTGGCATGACAGGAAATAAGTTGCATTATTATACCTGTAAACGAGTACATCGTTTCATAAGTTACAATTACAACGTGCTATCTTAACGATTAATTGCCTAATGTCGCCACTAATTGCACCAGGAACGCATAATGGACGATTAATCAATAATTTAAGTCATCCGGGCATCAGGATGTTTTAAATATTGAATCAATATACTGGAAGAACATCTAACTGCGACGAACTATAATTGGACTAATTCTCTGAACTGCACCAATGTCTGCCACGGACAGTTGTGATTTTCCAGGTCAAACCACACACCAGTCAAGAAAACGTTAAGAAAATTCGAGTTAACGAGTCGGGTTCACGAGTTGGAGTAAAGAAACTTGCGCTGGTCGTTTCCGTTTGTTTTGTCATTATTCCAAAGTTTCGAAAGTACGCGAAGATGAAAAAATAGATAAAGTTACGCATATCGGAAAGTAAATCCAAGTTGGATAATAGATTTGATTATGACAATAACTGTTCTGTCTACATAGTTTCGTAAGAAAAGAGGGAGCTGTATAGCGGCAGTTGATAGAGGCGCCACCATCGCATTACAAATGTGAAGCGTCTAGTGAAAACGGATTGTTATCGGAAAAAAACTATTTTTTTGTATTTGTTGATTAAACTGTATTCGTTGGCTAACATTGTTAGTTCAAATCTAGTCCACATATTCGAATATAGGCAATGCGTTCGACGCCAGTGTCGTCAGTGTCTCTTTCACTTTCAAATCGCGACGCGAGGAACTGTCCTCCTCCACATATTCGGGATTGAAATCGCAGCGGCATCCCGCAGTAGTTTCTTTATTTACTGTCGCGTCGTTTGGCTTTTAGAATAATTGCTTGACGGAGCAACAGAATTTAGTGGATTGGACGTGCCAATGTGTTGCTGCCATTCGGAGGACTGAAAAAAGTTATCATGTCCTCCTGTGTGCACCACGTTATCGAACCGTGGCCAGTCTCACAGGAGTCCCTCTCACAGTTCAGAAGCAATCGTCCACATGTGTGAATAGGTGGTCTCAAGACCACAAACGATGGGCTAGTGCATGAGATTGAACACAAGTCTGTTGCCCAAGTCTGGCGTGGACAAAGAATAAAAAATACCCATTCAAAGAGAACGTGCGGGGGGAAAGAATCTCGATCCAGTACTTATGGGTTGAAGAGCTTGGTGCGCTTCCAATCCAAATCTTGCAGATAAGCATTGCAACAATCTGCTTGGGTACATTAAAGCGTAACAAATGGAAGAGTATTACTAAGCAAACAGCGACATAAATCCACAGTTGGTCTGCTGCGTAAAACTAATAAATTTTAATATTGCAGTGGAATTTCGCTTTTCGGGTGGGATTTTTGAAATGGCAGGGAAAGAAAGTCAATATATGAAACCAAAATTAATGTGCATTACTTCTGAGAAGATGCTTGAATAGGGCTAACTACTGAAAAGAAAACAGTTCGGAGAATTTTTCATTTTCAATGCGAGAAGACATTATTTTCAAGGAAATTTACACGATGAAACTATCACTACGGGATGGATCCATCCACGGAATCAATCCTTAAGAACTAAAACAATAAAAGATCCAACAACCACGCGTGCTTAATGCCCTTCAAATGAATGCATGAACTTTTTAACAACCTGCAGTTAATTAATTATACCATACATTTCAATTTCCGAATTGTGTTTGTTTATTGTCGGCATACGAGGTTGTTGACATTTGCGTTGATTATATGATGAATGGCATCGGACTCCTGCGGACAAATGTTTTTTGGTGCAAGTGGATGTACGATTAATGAAAAAATCGATAAAATAATGACATGCATTCACATAATAATGCTAACATAGGCTTAGTTTAATTTTGGTGAAGTCCAATATTACATTCTAATTAATGCAGACTACAAATGTACATTGAGCTAACAAATATGTGCGTGTTCTGAAAGACTGATCCGACAGCCATTAACTGTCCAAAGTTATATATGATGGAATTTAAAAACTTGTGATTGCCAGATGCCATCGATACAGAATATGTTTTGCGCAATGTCTGTTCGGTTCCTGACCCGGTATTGAACCCGGCATATGAAATCGAATAAATAATAACGATTGCCCGGGCGCTCCGATGATTGGTTGCCACGGGATACGACGGGGAGCCAAAATATAGGTTAAATATCAAGTTACGCCCACGGGGACATACGCAAAATGGAAAACACCAATCATAAATTATTTTTGCCCCACCGAACAGCCCGGGATGGCCGACGATATGCCTCACATGGTGGGCGATCACTGTATGGGAATTTGTTATTAAAAGCTTGGGCTGGTCTCTACAGGGCGGTAAAAAAATCACCGACAACTGCAAAATTCGCTAAACCACATTTAACTGAAATATTTATTTCAAATAATAATTTTATGTAGATAAAACCGGAAGTTAGCTATGATGTCGGGTTGTGTCTAACGCATGCAATGCATTATTTCCGTTCCTTCTTCATTCATCAAACATTTGTACAATAAACTTTTAGAACGGTGCTAAACAATTATATATCGTACATAGAGGAGTTTCTGAGTAAGATTGGGACCCGACCTACCCCTATCTCAATCTTGATCATAACTCAATATTGAAGATTCTTCGAAGATCTTATTGTATTGTTTGTATTAACGGGATATTATTGTATTTTACAAAATTCTCAGCTACAAATAATCGGCACAACAATTGTTTCATTCTTAGTATTAAATTATATGCAAAATTATACAGCACATGATTGCTCTGAGTGTGACTGGGGTATTGGGTAGCCCGAATCGGGTTGACCCCATTGCTAAAATTGTTTTCTCCGCACCACACTGACAATTAGATAACCACACTGACCGCCATTCGCTATTGCGAATCGAAATAGAGGACCACCTTATCAACTATGCAGCAAACTATTTAAAGTAGAGAGATAACAACTCATTTCATATTACAATATCAACTTGTAATAAATCAAATACGTGGATAAAACAACCAAACTGTACGTGCCGTACAACCAAATTTGAATAATCAACTGTTTACAGAATATGCTGTCAAGTAATCTTCAAGCAACACAATTTGGAAATTGGCTAGTCTTTGGTTAAACGCCAATAGCGAAGACGATGGAACCCAAATGTGATATACATTCGAATGATCAGACTAAGAGCTGACAACTTTGATTTTACAATAAGTATAATTAACTGAACAATTATTATATCAATATGATTATAATAAGATAAACGAATTTATTAAAATACAATTCACTTTGCAAAACGAATCTAAGACATACGATTTCATCGAAATGGTCGCAATAAATAAACAAATGGATAATAACGCAACCCAAATCTAATGATACTCTTGAGCGTCTTATTCCAATGAACGTAATTGTCTAGTTTGGATTATGATTACCAGAGGGTGTTGCTCGCTCGTTAGTTGACCGCGAACTGTCAAAGTTAGGCTATATGCCTGCACAGTATTCGCTCGTAAATATAGTAATTCCGCCGGTCGACATTCGTTCTAATCTGGAATTGGACGAATAACGCAGCAACAAAATCGGCGTGAACCATTCAATTTTATAGTGGGGCCCCGCAACGTGCAAGCTGGGAGAAACACCATTTGCGTAGTTTATTTTCGTGTCAACGCCTAAAATGTAACGTTCGCTATGCAATAGTGGTGGCCGTGGCACCATCAGCCTGTCGTACAATGTTTCGTCATTGGAAAACCCACACAAATACGCACGAACCTATCTATCGGGGGCCGCGTCTGGAATTCACGAAGACTAAATCGACATTGCCTAAATCTACATTTCATGATGAGTCGATGAAATTCGTCGATTTTTGTAGCGCTATTAATAACTGGCTTTACTGTCTAAAGCAGATTAAAAGATAGAAATAAAAAAATAAATAAATCTTTAGAATATTTTAATGTGTTAATCTGGTAAGTCCGAAAAAATATGAGAACCATGCGGCGAAAATTCGTCGGTCAAATCGATGACAATGGGATTGACGTTGATGGGAATGACAGCTAGAAAATCACATCCCCAATCAAGGAACGCACCAGTTCATGACACAACAGATTATAATACTACATCACGAACGTAGTTCTCGGTGGCAAGACTGTTTAACATGATAATGAATTTTTAATAACCCGGAACCGACTACCCTGACAAAGTTCTTTTTGGCTTTCGAAATAGCATGATGCATTGGATCTAAAACAACTTTTTGTTTTAGTGCCGTGGTACTGCGATGAGTTGCCCCAACTGAATTCGCTCATTTCAAATCTGGTGATCCAGTAGCGAAATAGCAACACCCTCTCCCATTGGGCAGCCCCAGGCGCCAGGCAATTCGAAGTCTTATTCGACACGAAACGTTACCGAAAATGGTTTAGCACCTACTGGCAATAAACACTTACACACATGCTTGTGTACATGCACACATACATGAACATATTCCTACTTATGCGCACTAACATTGTGAATTCTGTGAAAATGCACGTCGACCGTTATAACAACCAATTGCTGCCTCTGGGAATGTTCCGAAAGTGGGAGCGCCCCGGTGCCGCAAACAGTCGATGCAATCGTTTCGAGGTTCTCGCAACATTTTGGTAACATTAGAACATAGTTGTCGTTTTACAGCTAGATTAAAGCATTCGGCGTAGACGTGACTAATATCTATAATCCTTCGAATTGATGAGGTCTGGGGACACATGTTTAGCTAAGCAAGAACGTGTATTTTAACGATTTAGTTTCGTGACGCAATCCACAATGATTCAATTAGTTGTTCAACGCAGTGAACTTCTTTATTAGTTAACAAGCTCAATGATAACAGTTAGATTTGAATATTATGAGCAAGTGTGTATTACATTTTAACGTAGGATTCGTGAAACGTGACATATTAACTGACTGCACAACGCCTAATTAAGTAACTAATGAACAGAAAATTTAAATATCTTTTGGGAAAGCGTTATTTGAATATTTGGTATTGGTACATTGCATACCCAGGGGTAATTGGCAGAGTTGGTTTACCAGAAGTGATATATTAGGGTCCCCTTACCTTTACTAACAAGTAATCAAACCCGTTTACTTTTTAAATATAATCCAAATATAACGGCGTTAAAGATATAAAGACTCGAATGCAACATTTTAGAATCACTGACACTCTTTTGAAGCTGTGCGTTCTGAAACGCCTTTGTCGATCAACATTTTTCCAATAAATAAATAAAAAGTGCTTTATCCAGTTCATGCATTTTGTAGCCCTTTAATCGGCCAGCCTGTAACAGTTACGATTTGCCGATTCGCATTTTTTTGTCGCCTAGCCCAAAACTGGTACGTTGTTTTTACATTGCTTTACATTTGTTATGTACCTGTTTACGTTTTTAGGTAACAATTTGAAAAAAATTAATTGTATGACAGGATGTGGGTTTTTCAAAATTAATTGGCAGGTTAAAGGGTTAAACTCTGAATTAGTCATTACATTAATTATTAATCATTTGTAAAAAAAAAAAATAGAATTATTGTAAAATGCTGAAAATACAAATGTGAGTTCAAAATTGAAATTTAAATGATATTGTACTAAAATAATAATTTAAATTAGATTATGTGATTTTTAGTTACACATCACGTGTACACTTTTTAATGATTATCAAAAAATCATTATTTAAACCAGAATAAATCGATTGAATAAACGATTTATCCTGTAAGTATGCTTAATACTGTATTCACATGGTTTCGAATAATAGCCACGATAGAATACTTTGTGATAGAAATATTTGAAAAGCTCGGCGCATTATAAAAAAAGTTCAGTAAGCAGCAGATCAGTTGCCCAGGGCGACTGTGCAGTAGATCGAAATAACCACATGAACATATCCCACGCTTTCACTAAAGTAACCCATAATCCTTTATACGCTTCTACGGGTCGTTCCACGTAAACTAATTATCATTAGAATGGTCTACAAATGAAATCCAAAGCGTTTGCAGCAACGTTCGTAACCGTTTACAAAACTTTCACTGTTCTCAGCATGAAACTTGGCTAATGTCTTGCAGCTCAGTATGTAGTCGTAACTAATAGCCCGGTGGTCATCTTTGCTCGACTAGTAATGTAAACAAAAATAGAACGGCCTTTTGGTGCTCGGTCCCATATACTCGTAAATGACCACTGCCAGTGGGAGACTGCAACCTACCCGGTGACTCGACCCATAGAAACTCCCTCCATCTTAATTTAAAAACTATATATAGTGCACACTGTACGGCTGAATCGCGATTTTAAGTAACGTATCTACGGTTTAATGGCCTCCGTTATTAACCTCCATAATGCACATATTAATGTCCTATTGTGACCGCGCATTAGTATCCATGACAACTTGACTGCACACGTCAGTTTGGTTAATGGCTTATCTTAGGCATTGTTTTACAGGCCCAAGGCAAGAAAAACGCAGCGGAACAACCGAGTAAGGCAGCCGGCGTACATCAGGCAAGACGTATCAATATCAATATGAACCATCGATACGGTTCCTTCTTTTGCGCAAAGTCGCAATGTCTAATAAAACACAGTCTACAAACTATACTCAACAATTGAGAAACCACGTTGCTAAATTCAGCCAATGCTTCAATGGCTTAAGATAATAGAATATGTCTTAATACCAAGAGACACATCAGTCTCAATATTAAAAGCAGGATTCAGAGTGAATTAGTGACATGCTTCATGTACACATGTATAATAAATAAATCATTAAAGAACAATAATATTTTCAAAGATCTGGACCACGAAATTATTTTGGTGCGCCGAGAGGTAAAGTAAGAGGTGAGCTCAATGAGCTTCACCAAGCTTCTGAGCAGCAACATGGCGTCTTCAAAGTGTTAGTGATCTTTGAGAAACTCTTATCTCTCTCACTCTTTCTTCCACCTGACACACCAAGTCTAATTCGTGGTTTGCACGTACAACTGAGGTTGTGGGATGACTTGTGATTAATGGTAATTTCCATTGCAAAATTAATTTTCTATTAAATTAAATAACCTATAGTACATAAAAATAGGTATTACAGGTATCTAAACTATAAATTTCTAATAAAATTATTTATCGTGAGAAGCTCGCGAACAGAAACTCCTGTTGTAATATACAGAGTACACTTCAGTGAATTTAAAAAAATGACTGAATATCGTATTCCGCTCTATCAAATTTAACAGAATTACTCGATTTTAAGTTTGTTCGAGCTCCCGTTAGACACATGAGCAACATTTATCCACAGGGATTTCATGTCCTATTCTGGCAGCACGTAGACTGCGAAGCAAGAGCGAATCGATCAAAATCATGTCTTGTGCCAATGCGGCGACGCTAGACAGAGCCTACCATTACTGCGCGCTGCACGTTTGCGGAAGTAAAAAAAAAGTATATACATGTATATATATATATCGCTCAGCTACTTGTTGGACCGATGGTGAATTATTTATGAAGCTCATAGCAAACTGAATCAATTAGTTTTGCCAGTTATATATTCAACGGCGACGCGAATTGACGTACACCGAGATCTGAAATTCCGTTGCAGTTAGGAGACGATGTTGTTTCAGTTAATTTGGTTTCGATTGACTGCCTCCTTTCCTAACCAGCTACTGTGTTTGCGGTCCCGGGGAACCATAAAACGTAAACAAAAGTTGTATTCTTACTGAAGTGCTCTTCTACTTTGATTATGCGACAGTAGAGATGTTTTTTATCAAGTGGTAACCTGCGCTTCAGTCATATACAGCGCAGAATGAAGATAAAAGCGAAAAAATCATAATTGAAGATGGTCTAACCATAGCAAAATTGAAATTGGGGTCCATAGAAATGAAAAAATATATTTGAATCATCATCATGACGCCATAATTCCTTTTGGTATGGTAAAACTGTTACTCAAGATTAACCATAGCGAAATTGCGAACACCCCCAATTTAAAGATTTCCAGTTTCCACTCATCCCCACACACCCACTTCGAGTTCCCCGAGTAACATCATCGATACTAAAAAGTAGGTTATGGACGACGGCTTTCCGGGTTCGCTATAGAAATAAATAACGGCTAGAAATATAAATCCTCTCTCTCTCGCGCCGTCACCATAACTACAGTTAAAGAGGATTTCAAAGGTATTCACCGATAGCGGCTTTTACGACAGGAAAATCTATGGAAAATTGCGTGGCGGAGAGAGAGAGAGAGAGAGACACGATCCTCCGTGGACGACAGATGGACTGCGCATGCTCGGAACGTCCAGGAAAACGCGATGGCGTTTGCAGAAGCGCAACGGCGGCGGTCGCTCTCACGATTCGCCGCCGCCGCTTTCGACGGATTCGACCTCCCGCGCAATATTTATCTAACACTTTCGAGAGCGAGAGAAACACGACTAAATCGTATCGGACTCGCCTATCCGTGACCTCCTATAGACATTTGCCCGTGGTCACCTCGATCCGAGCTTAGACATGTAGTGAACCGGACCGATACACCGCCTCCGGAGACCAGCGCCAAAATTATGGCTTTCCAAGATTCGGATTACGCAAACCATTATAAGCATGTAACCATATTAAAATACAACGCCTCCGCAGCTTTACGTTTTTCTCAGATCTTGCTTACAACATGATGATTAGAAAATGTCAGACAATCAGGATCAGCCGCCACTCTCGCTGCCAGAACTGTAGTAAGCGCGTCAAGATGCTCAGTAGAAATCGGAAGGTTGACATATGTCACCTTAGTAGTTTATAACATTTCTTGTTACTCTCTGTAATTGTCATGTAAACGGCATAATCAAATGCTCATAAGAATTTCCATTTGGAAATTTGGAGGAGTTTTGTGAAGATTGTCAGAGTTTACAAAGAGCGCACCAGTAACTATTATTTTTGTTCAATTATTATTGAATATCTGTGACATTATAGATTAGGATAACCTCTAAATTGTTAAAACGCGGCGATTTTTTTTTTAATTCACTGATTTTTACTGATTTCAACAGGAACCGCCTCCGCTTGCTGATTCAGCCAATAAATGTATGCGTGTATTGAGAATGTTCCTGTTGAAATCACTGATAACACAACAGGAAGATTCTGTACCCCTCTCAGTGCTTAGGCACTATGTGAGAGGCACATATTTTCATTGAATTTCATTTCATTTTCATGAAGTTCGTTTTTCGGTAGTACGCTTGCTGATTCAGCCAATAAATGAATGCGTGTATTGAGAATGTTTGAGCATTTAAACTCCGAGAAACATCTCATTTGATAAATAGTTTAAACCAGAAATGAGAAACTGTTCCTGACAGCAGATTCTTCAGCATGGCAACCGAGTAATATGGCGGGTCCGTCAACCACCTGTAGTTATTAATGAGGAGGCATCGGGGGCACCCGAGCAATCGGCAATTTCGCTGTCGCAAATTAGCAAATCGTCGTTCTCAAAGCTTCAGAATAAAATCTAGTGCTCTCTGGAAAGCAATCTTGCCTACTGTCTCGGGCCTTGGGAGTATATCGGACCGCAGCGAGCGGGCAACTTCGCCCAACCCCATTTTGAAAACCTAGTTTCAATCGTTACTCAGATTCGCGAGTCCGGCTAACAGTCGCCGGTGACAAGTGGAGTCACACACACACATGTATACGAGAATATAGGTCCACGTTTCTCGCACAAACGTCTACCGCAATACACACACAGAATAGCACTGTAGCTGTATATACCACACTCACATACTGTGTGAACCGTATATATATATATATGATTAATGCAGAGCCAGAAATAAAGGCGGACGGGGCCTCCCAGGATTGCTGTTGCTCGGTATAGCCACCCGCGTCAGGTAATCTCCAAATCCCCCAGCACATAATCATCAATCAAGGGCCCCCTCCCCCACACAGCATCGGAGTCAAACTGCGGGCCTCCGCCAGGAGCAAGACCATTTTCCACTCTCCAAGGCGTGACACGGTCGAGGTTGCTAACGGGTGGTGGTGTTGGCCCACAAGGGCGACGGTCAGAATGGATTCAATGGTTACTTTTGATTTTTCTTAGCAACAACGGGTGAACAGACACTTCCAGATTTGTGTCTACAACGGATTGGGCATTCTGTTTTTGTTGGCATCCAAATTTGACAATGAGGTAAATTTATTTTAAACTGTGTCCACACGAGTGCTCCGAAATACACGTATGAAGGCATTTGGAGAAAATAAATACGAAAGCTTGTAAAGCAAGTACAAAAGATAAATAATTATTTGGAACCGATGAAACAAATTGTTTCGAGTACATGTAATCAAAGTTGCGTATTTCTATACCGTGGAGACCTTCTATATTTCTCATTTAAATGTCAGATCGCACACAAATTACGTGGCTACAAAATGAGTCCACCTAAAATTAGATACAGTATTCTGAAAGCAATCCGACGAGACTACAGTTAATGTAATACGTGTGCCTCGCGTATGAATTGAATATAGAACCTATAAAAAATAATTAATTAAATATTACTAATTAAAAATTTGTTAATTCCAACGGAAATTTAATGGAACATCTTTAATCAGACAATGACCCGTGTTTGTTCTCTTATGCTTAAAGACTGGATGTCATTACGCATGAATAGTGCACCATTTTCTGACAGAAGCAAATCTGCTCTGGTGTACAAATTTGCAACTGAAATGTTTCGAAGTTTGGTTAAATATAGCAGAAGCGAATCAATCGCATGAACCTCATTCAACAGGTTATCGGCGAACACTACAAAATAAATATCACCTTTAAAGATAGAGAAAATATAGGATCTGATCAATATAGCAGCTAATTACTGAAACATTTTTAGTTTGCTAAACACGATTTACAAAAATTGCAAAAACTGTCCACGCAGGTGGTGGAATTGCCTCCCATTCCAACCTCTTAACACAAACTGCATCCTCAAGTGATAACAATTGTTACCAATAGTTCGAGTCAACTGCATCAAACACCTGGAAACGCTTTTGATATTCGTAGGTTTGATATTTTGTGTGCGTACGACAGGCAGAACGGTGGTGGTGGTGGTGACACGTCTCAGTTTGAATGGAAAATCAAACCGTCGGTGTGACCATTCCAAACTGGAGCGCACCGACTGAGTGCTACCACGTGGCGAAACCGATGGAATCGACGAGTCACCGCGTACAAGGCGATCAAGGCAGCTGTACTCCAATCACACCCGATATAACAAATGGGCTAGATTGACCGGGCTTTGCAGTCGTTGACCAAAATCGCGAGGGGAGGGGTGTATCACGATGGTGAAAACTGCTATTAGCGCCGCCCCACCTTTCCCCCCCCCCCCATTTCCCCTCCTATAGTCCCGGTTGCATTCGCACGTACAGTATCGCTACACAGATACCTCAATGCTACAGTAACTATAAAGTCAACTTGTCGGTCTGACAATAGCAGAACATCGCTAACGTTTGTGTGCTTGATTTTAATTGGATTAGAAACGAGATTCGAACGTAAAAGTTAGGAAACTAATCTTAATTTTTAAAACGAATAATTTAAAACTTCGAACGCTCAGACATATCAGGCAAAACGTGTGTCCATGGAGAAAAAAGCAAGAAGTCAAAGGCAAAATGAAGGAAAAGGTCAAATATTTGAATACCTCGGTGAATGACGGTTATTGCGGCCCTCTGGTGTCGTTCCAGTGATTCGTTTAATTGGTTGTACTCATCGATAATAGAAGAACTATTACTATTAACTCCCCATAAAACGTTCTTAGTTGGGAGTAAGGGTTGAACGGGATAAGCGCCATCGGCGATGACATCGTTGTCGTCGTACGACTCGTCGTAGCCCAGTCTGTCTTGCGACAGACTGTGGCTCGGCGGTCCCGGGTTCGATTTCCGGCTCGGGCTCTTAGATTATTTCGATCCCGGGGTACTGGTGAAAATGTACCTCTCGCATAGTGTCTAATCACCAAAAGGGGTACAGAAACTCCTATAGTACAGTGATGGGTGAAAAATACGATGGCAAATCCTACTGTCACCTACCAATGAAGTGATAGGTGCCACCTACTGATAAAGTGACGCACCCTTTGGCCCTATTGAACATTACAATTACAATATGTACCCACAAGCAGCCCCCAAGAGAGGGGCCTATGGCGGGGGTCGAACGACCAGTTGT